>JARJDS010010826.1:0-21772 GCA_030264155.1 Atheta pasadenae | reverse complement strand
TTGTTGTTAATTTTAATAATTTTGTATGATTAGTTTAAAAGATATAAACAAAATTGTAAAATATGTCAATTTTGAAATTTATTTGGTCGGTAAAATTAAATTTTAGTTTGATTGTTTATAACTTTTAAAATAATAAAGATAAATAATTTTTGTTAAAATATATTAACGAAGGCATTATTAAACTATTGTTATTGTTAATGTTAATAAATTTGTACGATTAGTTTAAAAGATATAAACAAAATTGTAAAATATCTCAATTTAGACAATTTATTTGTATGGTAAAATTAAAATTTATTTTGATTGTTTATAACTTCTAATATAATAAAGATAACTAAATTTTGTTCGAATACATTGATTTATTGCTTAATAAACTGTTATTGTTGTTAATATTAATAATTTTGTATGATCAGTTTAAAAGATATAAACAAATTTGTAAAATATCTCAATTTAAAAATGTATTTATTTCTTAAAATTAAGGTTTAGTTTCATTAACAATAACTGTTAAACTAATCAACATAATTTAAATTTGTAAAAATAAACAAATTTATTGGTTAATAAACTATCACTCTAGAAAAGGATAATTTTAATAAGATTTTTGTATGATTAGTTTAAAAGTTATTACCAAAAAAGTAAAAAATGTAATTTTGTTAATTGTAACCTACAAACACTCAGTTGTTTAGACGAAAGTCATACTTTGTAAGCTAATAACTTTTAAACTAATTAAAATAATTTAATTTTGTAAAAAAAATTAGATTAATTACTTATTAAACTATTATAATTAAAAATAATAACAATTTAGTTTAATATACTAAAAAGTTATTAACAAAAACGTAAACTATGTCATTTATTCCAAATCGATTAGTTTTCAACCACAAAATTTTGACTTTACCAATAAATAACTCAAAAACTAATAACAATAAATTAATTTTTAAAAAACAAATACATTCCTATTCTATTCCTTTCTAAGTCTTATAAATTCCACCAACTTCTACTAAGTCATTTAAAAGATATTGACAAATACATAAAAAATTTCATAATCAAAAAAATAATTTTTTTTTTTGTAAATCAATAGTAAATGTTATTATTAAAAATTCCTTATCCTCTCGTGTTAATTTTTATATTCTTGTATTCTTGATGTTGATATTTATGGATTCGAACAGGTTTCAAATTATAACCTTGACAAATATTGCCATTGGTCGGATCGTTGTCGCGAGTCGCGTGTGCGTTAATCTCTTCGGCGCGAGTTAATGAACTTTGGCGTTATGATTCACACACAGGCACACTAACACACATTTGGAAGTTAATTGAAAATTAGAGGAAATTTTGACATTGAATATATTACTAAGAAATGAGAATTTAAATTCATAGAACTCAACCAACACAAAATAAAATCAAATAAAAATTGACAAACTTTGAAAGCATTTTAAGGTTATTCATATAGCAATATATAAATTTTAAGTTAATGTACCAAAAAGTAGAACTAATAAACTAATTAAAAATTTAAACCGTACAAAAATTGATTGACAATTAAAGATTCTACAGAGTGTTTTGTAAAATGTGTTTAGCCAGGTTAAAATTTTTAGTTTCAAATGTAACCCAACTTTGAAAGCTAATTAAGGTAATTAGCAAACTTATAATTAACAGTTGCATTATACCAAAGTAAAGAGAAACTAATTAAGAATACAAAATTTTAAACAGCATACAAATTAGTTAAATATTACAAAAGTTACAGAGTGTTTTATAAAATGTGTTTTGTCTACTTACAATTTATAGTTTAAAAATAAACCAAACTTTGAATGCTAATTAAAGTAATTAGCAAACTTTTAATTTAACTTTGTATTGAACTACAGTTAAGAAAAATTAATTAAAAATAATAATTTTTAAACCGCACAGAGTTTAGTTAAAAACTACAAAAGTTACAGGGTGTTTTGTAATAAAAAATAATACCAAAAATTTTTTACCCTAAAAAAACTTTAAACTCAATTTACTTAAATTTCCACCCCTA
The DNA here is from genome assembly GCA_030264155.1 of Atheta pasadenae. Taxonomy (NCBI): domain Eukaryota; kingdom Metazoa; phylum Arthropoda; class Insecta; order Coleoptera; family Staphylinidae; genus Atheta; species Atheta pasadenae. The sequence continues at coordinate 19,767 of JARJDS010010826.1, read as the reverse complement.
AAACTAAAATTTCCTTAATTACAAAAAAAAGTCCAACTCTTAAACAATCAAAAACAATTATCCAATAATAAAATAATTAATAAACTACCCATATAAAAATTTATTTAAAAAAATACAACAATAAATTTCTTAAAAATTACAACTAAAACCCCAATGAAAACACAAGTTAATTACCATTCTTATCCTTTTCCCCAAACTTCCTATACGGACTCGGATAGTCCAAACTCTCAGGAGGTCCAAACAAAATATTCGTAGCGCCCTGCACAAAATTCACCCCCTTTTCATGCAATTTATGTAAAACAATCGCTGGTTTCTTGAACAAAAGTGGCACACCGACATTCGGATGCGACCAATACTCGGTCCACCGTTGAATTTTATCCTTAATTGGATTAAAGAAATGTCCAAAATGTCCTATAAATTTATTCTCATCCCCTGCATGCACGTAACCGTGAGTATTCACCCCATTTCCAACCCCAAAGATTAATTGTTGATCGAAAAAATTAAGATTTGAATGTGGGACTGGTTCAACTGGTCCTGGCTCAAGGATTTCAGGATTATTGTTATTAATATTATTAATAATGTTATTACCATCAATATTTGTTGATGGAAATTGTGGTGGCGTTGTTGTTTCAACGTCTGGACGTTCCTCAACTTCGTAACTTTCAATATTTGTTACATTTTTGTCTTTGTCCACTTCAATTATTTCTAAATCATTAAATTTGTTTGTTTCTTTAAATATTGGAAGTTTAGGTTTTCTGGAATTTGTTAAATTCTTTTGATTTATTTTATTTTTTAAATTTCTGGATTTATTTGAGTTTTTCATTCTTAATTCTTTGGTTGCGGTTGATTTTCTTGGTTTTCCTGCAAAGTTTCCTGCAACTTTCGATGATAACGTTAAATCCTGCTGCGAATCCGTTGTTGAAACAGTTAAATCTCTTGAAATTGCGTTGGAGTTGTGGGAAATTGGAAAATTAATATTTCCTTTTTCAATTCCATTTCCAGTTAAATTCCAGTTTACATTTGAGTTTTTTCTTTCATTTTCATTTGCATTTAACTTTGTCGTAATTGAATCTATTAAGTTTTTATTTAAAACAACATTTTCGGAAGTTTTTCCATTTTGAACATTTTCAGTGTATGGAAAATTGTTAAAGTTTTGTGACGTAACCAATGTTATCTGAAAAAAATATATAAATAATTTTTGTTGTGAAAAAGATGTATGTTTGATTAATTATTACGACTAAACTATGAGAGATAAATTATTTTGGATTGAAAATTTAAATTTATTAGTTATTAAAGTATTTTTCTTGATAATATTAATAAATTTTTATTATTAGTTTACAAGTTATTGGCAAAATCGCAAATTGTGTTTTTTAATTAAAAAATTTTGTTTAGTTCGAAAAAATTTTAGTTTAGTGGTTAATAACTTTTAAACTAATCAAAATAAATTAATATGGTTAAAAAAATTAAAATTATTGTTTAAAGAAGTATTTTTCTTGTTAATATTAATAAATTTGTATTATTAATTTAAAAGTTATTAACAAAATTGTAAATTGTTTTTTTTATTAAAAAAAAGTTGAGCGGTCCGAAAAAATTTAACTTTAATAGTTAATAACTTTTAAACGAATCAAAATAATTTATTTTGGGTCAAAAATTTAAATTTATTGGTTAAAGAAGTATGTTTCTTGTAAATATTAATAAATTTGTATGATTAGTTTCAATGTTATTGGCAAAATTGCAAATTGTGTTTTTTAATTAAAAAATTTTATTTAGTTCGAAAAAATTTTAGTTTAATAGTTAATAACTTTTAAACTAATCAAGATAAATTAATATGGTTAAAAAAATTAAAATTATTGTTTAAAGAAATATTTTTCTAGTTAATATTATTAAATTTGTATTATTAATTTAAAAGTTATTAACAAAATTGTAAATTGTGTTTTTTATTAAGAAACAGTTGAGCGGTCCGAAAAAATTTAACTTTAATAGTTCATAACTTTTAAATTAATCAAAATAAATTATTTTGGGTTAAAAATTAAAATTTATTGGTTAAAGAAGTATGTTTCTTGTAAATATTAATAAATTTGTATGATTAGTTTCAAAGTTATTGGCAAAATCGCAAATTGTGTTTTTTAATTAAAAAAATTTGTTCAGTTCGAAAAAGTTTAGTTTAATAATTAATAACTTTTAAACTAATCAAGATAAATTAATATGGTTAAAAATATTAAAATTATTGTTTAAAGAAGTATTTTTCTTGTTAATATTATTAAATTTGTATTATTAATTTAAAAGTTATTACCAAAATTGTAAAGTGTGTTTTTTATTAAAAAAAAGTGGAGCGGTGAGGAAAAAGTTAACTTTAATTGTTAATAACTTTGAAACTGCGCACAATAAATTATTTTGGGTTAAAAATTTAAATTTCTTTGTTAAAGAAGTGTGTTTCTTGTAAATATTAATAAATTTGTATGATTAGTTTCAAAGTTATTGGCAAAATCGCAAATTGTGTTTTTTAATTAAAAAATTTTGTTTAGTTCGGAAAAAATTTAGTTTAATAGTTAATAACTTTTAAACTAATCAAGATAAATTAATTTGGTTGTAAAATTTAAATTTACTGGTTAATGTATTATAATTATTAATAATATAAACAATTTCGTGTTATTAGTTTATGAATTACAAATAAAAACGTACGTTAAGTCATTTAAAACAAATCAATGATAGATCCAAAACTTTTTTTAAATGTAAATCATCTTTAAAAAAGTATATCTTCTAAACTAATTAAGATAAATTAATTTTTTAAAAACAAAAATAATAACAATCTATCTGCTTATATAATATAAAAATATGACAAAAATTAAACAATAATTTTGGTCACAATAAATAAAAACGTAAATTAAAACATTTGTACCAAAACCAAGTAAAATTAAAATTTTAATTACTAATTACTTAAAAACTAATACAGATAAATTAAATTTTTTTAAAGCAATAAATTCACCATTTAGTTAACTATCTTTCTTATAAATTTAAACAAAATCGTATATGTAGTTTAACCGCAATAAATAAAAATATAAAAAGTGTCAAACGACGCTCACAAAAAAATACTTACTCCAACTTGTAAAATAATTATTATCCACATTTCTAACTTAAAATTTTAAACTTTTATTAAACAAAACTATAAACAAATAGTTTATTATTAAATAAAAAATCCTAAACTTGATGCCACTCAACCTCAAACGCAACTAAAGCAAAATATAAACTCAAATTTATATTTATTCCAAATTGTTATCTAAAAAATTGCAAAAAATAATTTAATAACAATAAATAATAATGAAAGTTAAAGTACCATTATGGTAATATTTGTGTCATTAAAAAGATAATTTTTATTGTTTTCGGTTCTTTATTTATAATCAATAATTTCAGCTTTGCATTCAAGTCAATTCAACATTTGCAATAACATTACAAAATTCACAATTCACAATAAATAAATTCATTTCCTAAATGTAAGTAATGCGGTACCATCATAACAATAAAAAATAAACATTAAACATTAATAATAAATTTTATGCTGATAAATAAATAAAAGTTTTAAATGTTTGCTGATTGTTTGTTGAATTATTCATGAAAAACAATTAGAAATTAGGTAATTTTATGTGGAAATATTAGTATGTATAATTAGTAATTGTTTTTGTTTATTTGTGTTATTTAATTGTTGTTATTTGTAATGATATTAATGTTTTATTATTTGTCAAATTTGTAATTTGTATACTGGGTTGCCTAAGTTAAGGTTCAAAGTGAAAACTTTTATTCGATTATTTTTTAATTTATTGAATTATTTAAGTTAAACAATGTATAAATTAGTTTTTGTTATTAAATATTGTTAGGTTATTAATAAATATTGTATTTATATTAAAATTCATATTTTAAAATGTTTAATTATAAGAAAATTGAATAATTTTGTGTAATGTGATTTATTTTAGATTTGTTGCTATAACTCCGCCATTTTGAATGTTAACTTTCCTATTTTTTGTGTACTTATTAAGGATGAATCATGCTACTTATTGTTTATTTTTAAAATATTTATTTTAAGTTGTAATGTTGAAATTTTTCATTATAAACTTTTTGTATACTGCTTTGTAAGTAAAAATTTAGTATGCAATTTGAAAAAATTAATTACTACTTGTTATTAATTTTAAAGTAGTCATGTTATATATCATTTTAAAGATAATTTATTCACCTACAAATGTGATTTTTGATTTAATTTTTATCATGTTTTGTTTAAAAATTATCGACAAAAACATAAAATATTGCACGGTATTAAAATTTTGCTATTGCCAAATTGTTGCTTGTAACAAAAACATTAATAATTCATACTTAAAAAATGTTAAACATACTTTGTTGTACACAGTTTTAAAGAAAATTTATTTCTCTATGAAATAGTTTTTATTTTAAATTTTTATCTGTAAAATTACAGGAATTATAAGTAAAAACGTAAACAATTTCATAATTTTAATGATTAGTTTCCATAAATTATTATCTGTAATAAAAATATTTATAAAAATATTTATAAATATAAATTGTAATAGATCATTTTAAAGATAATTTATCTGGCAACCAAACCCAGTTTTGTTTATATTTTTATTATTATTAATATAAAAATTATTAACAAAAACGTTGAACATTTCATAAAAATAAAATTTTCCACTTATAAAATATTGCACCAATTATATTTACTAATTACTACCAAATAAACATTTTTAAATTTATTTAATTATACATCATTTTAAAGATAATTTATCCTTCTATTAAACTGTGCTAAGTTTATATTTTTAGCAGATATACCAAATAAATTATCATCAAAAATGTAACCAAATGCACAAAACTAAAATTTGTAACTAGCAAAATATTGTACCCTATTTTAAATATAAATAAACACTATATAAACATTTTTTAAAAATTATTGTTATATACCATTTTAAAGATAATTTATCTGACAACCAAACCCAGTTTTGTTTATATTTTTATTATTATTAATATAAAAATTATTAACAAAAACGTTAAACATTTCATAAAAACAAAATTTTCCACTTATAAAATATTGCATCAATTATATTTACTAATTACTACCAAATATAAATTTATAAATATATTTACCCATACATAATTTTAAAGATAATTTATCCTTCTATAAAACTTTGCTAAGTTTATATTTTTAGCTGATATACCAAATAAATTATCATCAAAAACGTAACCAAATGCACAAAACTAAAATTTTTCACTTACAAAATATTGTACCCCATTTTAAATATAAATAAACAATATATAAACATTTTTCAAAAATTATTGTTATACACCATTTTAAAGATAATTTATCTGACAACCAAACCCAGTTTTGTTTATATTTTTATTATTATTAATATAAAAATTATTAACAAAAACGTTAAACATTTCATAAAACTAAAATTTGCCACTTACAAAATATTGCACCCTATTTTATATATAAATAAACCCTATATAAACATTTTTTAAAAATTATTGTTATATACCATTTTAAAGATAATTTATCTGAAAACCAAACCCAGTTTTGTTTATATTTTTATTATTATTAACATAAAAATTATTAACAAAAACGTTGAACATTTCATAAAAATAAAATTTTCCACTTACAAAATATTGCACCAATTATATTTACTAATTACTACCAAATAAAAATTTATAAATTTATTAAATTATACATCATTTTAAAGATAATTTATCCTTCTATAAATCTCTGCTAAGTTTATATTTTTAACATACATACCAAATAAATTATCATCAAAAACGTAACCAATAACAAAAACGGAAAATTACTCAATACCAAAACTTTCCAACGCAAACATTTTTTAATTAAAAACTTAATTACACCTTAATCAACAAACTATAAAGTCTACTCTTTAATATATTTCATCCAACAACACCGTGTATTTCTGTTTATGTTTATCTCAAGTAATAAATCTTCAAATAACAAATGTTAATAACAAAATCAAGAACAACCAACACATTAACATATTAATTTTATTCATGAACATGTAAAAATCATAATCACTATAATCAGTTGAATCAAATCCATAACGGTGTGGTCTAATCAAATCAAAAAATTCTTTGGCGTTGGACGCACGACACGAGTCCTTCGATAAATTAACAAATAACCCAATAACGAGCTAATTAACATTTCAACACGCAACGCACTCTCGCGAATGATAAACTTAATTATTCATCGCTCAATACGTAAAACATAAAATACATTAAACATCTGCTTCTGTTTGATAATTAAAAAAAATTAAAAAAATCAAATCTTCCAATCTTAAAATCGTAACAATCTGATTTGAATTTTTTACATTTTTTAATTAAATGTTTATATGTTAAGTGTCAATGTGTGAATACCAGTTGGTGAAGGAAAGAGTTAACTAATTAACTAAAAAATTTAATTAAAAAAAATCATCAAAAAAGATTGCTAACATGCACAAAATTAGTGTTGGATGTTGTCGATTGGAATTTTAAATTAAATGTCAACGGTAACATTAATTAATGTTTTTTGTTGTTAGTTTGTAAATGTAAAGTTTTAATTAGTAATTACTAATATAAAAAATTGAGTAATGTTATTAAAATAAAAATTAATGCATAATTTAGTTTGTGAAATTTATTTTTTTGTTTTTGTGTTTTGTCATTAATTTCTTAATTATTATAACGGGATAAATAATTATTGTAATTGTTTGTTGTAAAGAAAACAATGAACTTGTAATTGTTTTATTTGTTTAATTTTTTTTATTTGTTTATAAAGAATTTGATGGATAAAATTGATTTGATTTCAAGCTTAGAATACAAATACAAAGTTTAACAATTAATTTGGTTGGGTTATTCTTATTATAAAATTATGAAATTTGCACATGTTGAATAAAATTTATTTGTTAATAATAACCTGAAAAGTAAGTTAAAAAATATTGAATATTACAAAAGTTATTAACAAAAAACTAAAGTGTTGCATTTGAAAAAGTTAAATTTTAATCATTTTTTTTGTTTAAGGTTTGAGTGTAAATACAACAATGATAAATATTTATTAACAATTTAAATTTTGTAATTATTGTTAATATCATTAATTGTAAATATTTTGTTGTTAAAGTTTTTAAAAAATAATAATAAATATAGAAGTTATTGCAAAATTAAAATTTTGTGTTTTTTGATAGTTTCAAATGTAGTTTAAAAGTGTTACAATTTTAACAACAAATTAAGGTATGATAAACTGTTACTAAAAAATTGAAATTTATACACGTTATTAATAATTTATTTGTTAATAATTTCCAATAAATAACATAAGAACATATTAAATATTGCAAATGTTATTAACAATAAACTGAGACATTGCATCTAATAAAGGAAAAATGTGGTAATATTTATCTTCTAAGTTTGTGTCTAAATACGACACTGAAAAAATATATTTAACAATTTAAATTTTTAACAATTATTACTATAACTAATTGTGTATTTTTATATGTAAAATTTATTAAAAAATATTAATAATTATAGAAGTTATTACAAATTTAAAATTTTGTGTTTTCTGTTAGTTTAAAATGTAGTTTAAAAGTGTTCCAACTTTAACAACAATTTAAGGTATGATAAACTATTAATAAAAAATTTAAATTTATACAGATTATTGACAATTTATTTGTTAACAGTTTAAAAAAAAAACCATAAAAAAATATAAACAATTACAATAATTATTAACAAAAAACTAAAACATTGTACTTTAACAACTTAATAACGCATTATTTTTAGTTTAAACTTTAAATTTAAATACAACACTGATAATAGTTTATTTAAAAATATTCAACAATATGTTTCGATAGATAAACTAATTTTAAATAATTTAATGCAAAAATAATTAAAAAATATTAAAAATTACGGAAGTTATAGCAATTTAAAAATTTTAAGTTTTTCTTCCAACATTTATAAAATTTTTAAATTTTTTTCTGAATAATTATCAATTATCCTTTCGTCCTTTTTAAATTATTATTTTTTAAGTAATTCAATTTTTAATAATTAAATTACTTATCATAAAACTTGCTATTTACTTTAATAATATGAAAACTCAGCATTTCCTGACTCTAACAAACAAGATCCTGATTTTTATCTAAATCCTTATCCTGATCCTAATCCTACTGTTATTCCTTAGTGTTGATTTTATGAGATTCACAACGACATCAGCATTAACACTAACATTCAAGCAGGAAATAGATATTTACAGCGCGTGCCCCAATTTAATGCAGGAATGCATTATCCTGCAGGACATAAAAAATTTATCTTTAAAATTTTTATAAAATATTTTACTCTACTAAAGTGTTTAAGAAAATATTAAAATTAAAATTTACAAATAAAATTAAAAAAAAAATTATAAAAAATATTTGAAAAGACAATTCTTGGAATTTTTTCGGAAAATTGTCATTGTGTGGGTTATGTTTTCATGCCCGTTGTGCAGGATTAGCAACGTTGTAAGCTGTGCTTGTAAGCCGAGTAAAAGCCGCCTCCCTGCGCAATCTGTTTCATCGCCACGTGTCGCTTTGCTGTCCTGCTGCCTCAATCACACCGCAGCCGCTAATACATTACTGCGAACCGAGACTTATACAAGATTAGAGATTTGCTTTCAATCACAGAACAAACAAAAACCCTTAAATAATGAAATATTAGTGATATAAAAAAAATATAGAAAAATGATAATACATGTTTTAGAAAACAAAAAATTTGAAACTTTTTTGTCATAATTTATTTAAAACGCTATAACTTTAAAACTAAAATATATAAAAATTTAAACAAAAAATATGTTTCTAGAGGATTAAATTATCTTTCTAATGATATATAATATGATATATTAATAAATTTTTTGTTAGTAGTTTTTTGAGTTTTAATTTTGAAAAATTTTTTAAAGAAAAAAAAATTGATATAATTTAATAGTTTACATTTTTGCAAATAACTTTTAAGTTAATAATAATAAAAATATAACGTAAAATGTTTAATGTAGATAAATAAATTATCTTTAAGATGATATATAACATGATATAATTATAAATGTTTTTATATTAGTTATTAATTTTTAAATATCATGTTAATATTATCAATCAAAAATTTGTTAACTTATGCATTAGTTTACATTTTTATTAATAACTTTTAAACAATTAAAGTTAAAAATATAATAAAAACATATTAATAAAGCTAATAAAATTATCTTTAAAATGATATATACCACATTATATATAAAATATTTTAACTTATAATTATTGTTACTTGAATTTCACTTAATTTTTTTCTTATAACTAAAATTATTTTGCTTAATAATATTATGAAATTATTTACATTTTTAAGCATAACTTTTAAACAAAACAATTTACAATAATAATCTAAAATCAATAATTTACTCAATAAAATTATCTTTAATTTGATATATAACACAAATAATTTAAAAATATCCTAACCGGATTAAACTCAATTTAAAAAATAGTCCTTTTATAACAAAAACTACAAACTATAAAAAATTAATAAAAAAATCCTTGAAACTCATCCTGTACATATTTCTGGGCAATTCCTGCGTCTTCTTCCTGCAACTCTCGAACACTGAATGAACATCATTACTTTCATCTGCCAGCAGGCAGCAGGCTTGGCATTGAACAAGAGCAAGACCGTTCTCTGCGTGCGTCTCCACGTTCTGCGCGTTGTACGCTCCCAGGTCTCGAAGTTCCTGCTGCCGGCCTGCTGCAAGGAGACGCTGGCCTGCGAATCGCGTTCAGTTGTGTTTGATCCGAGGCCTCGTGCAGTCGGACAATCAAAAACCGCGCGCTCTCCTGCTGAATACGCTTTCGCACATGACGATATTTTGTTTAGAAAACAAACAAACAAACAAACAAAATAAGGACGTTCGATAAATACATTTTTTATTAAATTTAATTTTTCGTCCTTGAAATAAAAAGGACGAAAAAGGACTTATTTGTGAAGCAGTGTGAAAGGATAACGAAATTAAAACAAAATTTTAAGATTAAAAACCAAATTACAAGCACAGAGAGTTAAAGGATAATCAAGGATAATAAACAAAAAAATATTTTAATGTTTAAATTTAATTTTTTTAATTAAAAAAAAAATTGATGAAAGTAAAAAGAACATTTAAGGATTTTAAGGATAATAAGGACTACATCGAAAAAAAAGGATACAACGAATTTTAATAATTAATAATTTTCATGCTAATAATCATAAAGTGAATAAAAAAAAATTAAATTAAAAATTAAGGACTTCAAGGACTAAAAGGACGAAAAGGACAAAAAGGACGAAAACAAGATTTTAAGGATAATTTTGCAAAAAATACAAAATAATGGTATGTATTATTTTTTAATAATTATTTATTGTAAATAATAACAAATATAAACAATAAACAATTTTTTCAGTAATAAATTATTATTATTACGACCGTAATTTTGTTTATTTCTTATGATTTTTTTTTGAAACTTGTTTCAAGGTTTTATTAATTTTTTTTTCTTATTTTTGTTGTAACTTAAGTCTACTAATAGTTGCGCTAATGTTAAACATTACTAAGTATAGTCGGTTGGTAAGCAAGGTTAAATTGAGTAAGTTTTGTAAGTTTTGTTGCTTATTTAACCTTAACTTTCACAGTTTGTTTATAATTTTAATTTGAAATAATGTTATTTTGTTTGAAATTTTTTTTGAGCGCTGGAAATTATTGATTTTTTTTGTATTTTTGTTTATAACTTTTGATTGGTATAAGGTAGGATTATCGGGTTTTGTTTAGGATGTAGAAGAATAAATTGTGGTTAAAATGTAGTATGATGTGATTTTTGTAGGGGTTGTTTAGGGTTGTTTATTTTAGTTTTAAAATCAGGTATAAGTTTTTTGTAGAAAGTGAAAACATTTTGTGTTTTTGTGTGTATTCTTGTTTATAACTTTTGTTTAGTTAGAGATATAATTATGTAAAGTTATAAGTGGTATAGAGGGTTAAATTATCTTTAAAATGATATATAATATTATTGTTATACGGAGTGTTTAAGTTTGTTTATATTGATTTGAAAAATTGTAATATTTTTGTTGAAATGAAAATATGTAAAAAGTGTTTTTGTTTATACTTTTATTAATAACTTTTGTTTAAATTATAATAAAAATATAAACTAAAAACTATCTTTTAGCTAATTTAATTATCTTTAAAATAATAGGAAATATTACTTTTTTTTAAATTATTAAACATTATTTATTGATACTTTTATCAAACTACATTTTTTTACGTGTAAAAAACACAGCGGTAAGCTGCTTTTTATATTTTAATAAATAACTTTTACAAAAAAATTAATACAAATAAAAGATAAAAACGTACTTATAGTCAATAAAATTATCTTTAAATTGATATATATTAATATATATTTAAAATTCTATAACTATTATTTATGCCAATTTGAAAAACTTATAACATATAGTCACACTGTCAATCCATGCAAATGTTAGTTTTGTGTTATTATTTACATTTTTATTAATAACTTTTTTTTGAGTAAAATTAAAAATATAATTTAAAAAACACTTTAAAGCCAATAAAATTATCTTCATTTTAATATATAACAATATGCATTTAAAATTGTTTAAATATTATTTCTGACTATTTAAAAATCGAACATTCTTATCACAATTTCTACTCAAAATAAAGTTAATATCGTGTAAGTATTTACATTTTTATTAATAACTTTTATATAAACAATAATAAAAATATAATTTAAAAAAGCCTTTAAAGCTAATAAAATTATCTATAAATTGATACATAGCAATATTTATTTAAATTATTATTACTATTGTTAATGACAATTAGAAAAACCAACTTTTTCATCATAATTCCCATCCATGCAAAAATAAGTTTTGTGTTAAAATTTACGTTTTTATTCATAACTTTTGTTTAAAAATAGATAAAAATATAATCTAAAAACGATATTAAAGTCAATAAAATTATCTTTAAAATGATATCTAACACAATAAAATTAAAAATTCATAAACAACATTTATTAGTCCTGAAAGTAACAACACATTTTTATATCTAAATCAAAACCGAAAAAAAAGAAAATAAATTCAATAAACAAATAACTGTTCTATAAAAGGATATTAAGTTTAAGAATATAATGTTATAAATAGAAATGACATAAACCAAAGAGGATCCTGCGTAAAAAGGACCGGAACCAATACCTCGACTGAAAAAAGGACAATGAAGAGATATAACAAAAGATAAAAATGAAATAAAAATAAACTAAAAAGGCAAAGCTACGAAAAAGAAGGATATAAGTAAAAATAAAGTAAAAAGGACAGCTTTGATGTTTTATGAGACGTTTGTGGCTTTCACTGTCATGGATTTTTCTTGTCCACTTTAATGCGAGTCCTTGTTCATCCTTATTTCCTTCCAAACTCTCAAGGACAACACACCAAACACAAGTATTTTTAGTAATTAATGATTTCTTTTTTTGTCTTTTGTTTTTTTCGGAACAAAATAACGTAAATAACAAACAGAAAACAAATGAAAATCACAAAGGTAAATAATAAATAAAAGCTCGTGCTTTCATTTGTTTTTTTTACTTTTAATTGTTATCATTTGTTTTATTTTCACAAACAAATGAACTTAATATCAACATAATAAAAAACAAAACAAAAACAAAAAACATTCAATTTCTTTTGTTTTTCTTCAATTGTTTTGTAACGTTCAGTTATTGTTTTGTGAATGTACCTGCGTTGTATGTTTAATGTTTCAATTAAAATAATTTGCGTAATTATCGCATGTCACCGTTTATATTTTCCTCCTTATTATTGAAACTTGTACTTTGAGACTTTGCGACAATGACTTGACGTTTGAGAATTATATAAAATTTATTATTAAATGTAAGTTGTTTGATTTACAACGATTGTGATAATTGTTTGGTGTGTTTTTTTTAGTGAAATGAGGTAAAAGTTGAAAACAACAATTTTTATTGACATCTAATGATACCACGTGATATTAATGGACATTTATAATGAAATAAAACTGATTTTAAGATTTATTTATACTAAAATTTGTTATTTGAAGTATAAATAAAGATTCATCGTTTATTTTGTTGTTTAGACATTTTTTAAACTTTTTGTGTAATATATCATTTTTTAGATAATTTTATTGGCTATAAATATGTTTTTAGTTTATATTTTTAGTATTAATTTTGTCGTAATAATTAAGAAAATTGTAGAAAGTTTTAGGTTAGTATTTGTGTTTTTTTGATTTTTTTGTATGTTGAAAAGTTTGGTGTTTTAATTTTATTAATAAGTATGATTTATTGATTTTTAAACGTATTGTGTTATATATCATTTTAAAGATAATTTTATTGGCTATTAACATGAATTTAGTTTATATTTTTATCATTATGTTGTCTAAAGTTATTGACTAGAAAGTAAACAAAATCAAAAAAGTTACTGTTTACAACGTTTACAAACTTTGCGTATTATAATAATTAATAAATATACGTTACACAATTTTATATTTATAATGTTATATATCATTTTAAAGATAATTTTATTGTCTATAAATCAGTTTTTACCTCACATTTTTATAATCCCCCAATCAAGAGTTATAAGTGAAAACGTAAACAATATCAAAAATCTAATTTCTCACTATCAGTAGCAAATTATGTACTTTATAATCGCTAATTACTAAGATTAAAAAGTTTATAATCATATCATGTTATATATCAATTTAAAGATAATTTAATTAGCTATACAAATATTGTTAGCTTATATTTTTATATTTATTGAATCCAAAGTTATTAACAAAAAAGTGATCAAAAACAAAAAAAATCCAAAATATTGTTTCATACATTTTCAAAGTTTTGTTTTTTAATAATTTTATGAATAACTAATTAATAAATAGTTCCAACTTTATTTTTAAAAAATTGTTTAGAGTTGTGTTTAATGTTTCTACAAATTTTCAACTCATTTAATGCACAGATGTGGATGCTGAGCAAGATTTTTAATCAAAATGTTTAAACCAAACGTAAATATCACTAACTTATTCTGGTGTTTGAATTTTAGTTATATACAAATCGTCATCGACCGAGTTGCAAATACGAAATTAACAAACATTGCAAATAGGAACGTGCGCGCAATCCGAAAGCGTGTTATAATTGTTTATAATTGAAAGGGTATTTTAATTCGTTTCAATTTCACTATTCGCTCCGAGTCAAATTCCCATTTGAATTTATATCTATTACGTATAATTTGGAGTTACTTTATACTTTATATATACCTACATTTATTGTAGCAATAATTTTTTATTTAATTTAAATAAAAATTTAATCTTTAATTTTTAAAATTTAAAATTTTGATTTTTTTAAATGAGCCATAACTTTTTAATTAGTGATTTAGTTTTAATTTTTTAATTTTTGTATTATAGATAAAGAGTTGTTCTTTAAGATGCTCTTTATTTTATTTTAAAATTATGTTTTTAAGTATTTTATTTTTTAAGTCAAAGTCGCAACATTTTTCAGTTTTTGCGTAACGTCAACACGTCTTGGAAAATTGCTCATATCTCCGGTCAAAATGATCATAATTGATATTTTTAATTTTTAAATAATAGCTAAATAGTTGTTTTATAAACAGTTTTTTATTTAATGTAAATTACCTTCTCTAAGTATTTTATTTCTTTTATAATAATATGTCAATTTTCATTCAACTTTTTTACTTTGTACAAACACACCGCACTAAAATTGACATAACTTTTCACAAAATTTTCCCAAATTTATGTTATTATTTTTAAAATATACGTAAACAATACCTTAATCGTTTAGTTTTTATATCAATTAAAAATTCATCCCCTAAGTATTTTATTTTTGATATCAAAATAACCAAATTTTTTACTTTTTGTGTAGAATTTTAAAAAACTACCAAAAACATGTCTTAGAAAATTGGTCATATCTCCGTTCTAAATAATCATAATTAATATTTTTAATTTTTTAATAATAACTAAATAGTTGTTTTATAAACTGTATTTTATTTAATGTAAAATACTTTCTCTAAGTATTTTATTTCTCTTATCAAAATATGTCAATTTTTATTCAACTTTTTTGACTTTGTACAAACACACCGCACTAAAATTGACATAACTTTTCACAAAAATTTCCCAAATTTATGTTATTATTTTTAAAATATACTTAAACAATTCCTCTATCACCTAGTTTTTATTACAATTGAAAATTCATCCCCTAAGTATTTTATTTTTACCTTCAAACTAACCTAAATATTTTAATATTTTAAATCTTACACTTTTTATTTTTACATGAAATAATTGTATAATTTTCCAATAAATACAACAAATAACTATTATTTACTATATAACGTGTGTACGATAACAAATAATACAAATAAAACCGATGTCGAACAAAAATATTGAAAATATGTCCAGTAAACACAAAGTGAAAGTAAAATTGATTTCTTTCTTCGTCCAAGTGCTTGTTTTCGTCGGGAAATCTATTCGCGTGGAAAACATTTCAATACAACACAATTTCCATATTGGAAAACTTTACAGACACATAAATATAAATAAAGTTTTGGACACAACCCAAAAATAATATCACAATACAATAACAACCCGAACAAAACAAAAACAACAAAAAAACAAAAACAAAAACATAAAAAAAACAAAAGAAGAAAAACAAAAACAAACAAATTTAAATTAAATTTAAAAAAAAAACAAATTAGTAAGAAATCAATAGTTTAAATTAATTAAGAAAATTGAATACAATAAAAAATGCGAATTTTTATTAATTGTTGTAAAATCGTGGAGGAAAATTCAAGAATAACTCAAATTTCAAATTAAAGTCGTTCAAGTGGTGAGTTGGGGGTGTACGCCGTGCATATATTAAAGCTTTTGTGCAGGCCCACTTAACAAGCGTTGATAAAAAGCTCAATTTGCATCGACATCTACATCAACCCCCACGCGACAAGGAAGGCGAACGCATGTGATGAAAAGCTCAATAAAGTACGACCAATAAACTAACTCTTGAAAAGCTTGGAAAGCTCGTCAAGCGTCAGCACAAACGTAAGCTCAGGGTTACGGGTTGAGGGTTGATTTTAATTAATTTTGTGTACACATAAAAAAATTTCATTGTTACCTAAAGAAAACAAAAAAATAACAATGTAAATTTAAAATAAATTATCAAATTAATTATTTCTTAGAAGCACAATGAAATTTACTTTATATTTGTGAAAAAATTAAATAATAATATTAATTATTTAAGAAATGACAGCCAAAACAAAATTTATTGACAAAAACTAAAGCAAAAATTAGGGCAAAACATAACCTTAGTTTGAACGTAAATATTTAAGATTTATAAATTTATTATTTATTATTATTTAGTAGCGTTATAAAATATATCTAATTGGCTTTGTATTTTTGAAAGAATTAAGTAAAAATATTAATTATTTAAGAAATGACAGCCAAAACAAAAATTGATGACAAAAATTAAGGCAAGAATTAAGGCAAAACATAACCTTAGTTTGAACGTAAATATTTAAGATTTATAAATTTATTATTAATTATTTTTTAGTAGCATTATAAAATATAACTAATTAGCTTTGTATTTTTTAAGAAATCAAATAAAAATATTAATTATTAAAGAAATGACAGCCAAAACAAAAATTGATGACAAAAATTAAAGAATACTCAGTGGAAAATGAACGCAAAACATAACCTTTTGTTTTAACGGTAAATTTCAACAATTAATAAATTAATTATTAATTATTCTTTAGTAGCATAATAAAATATAACTAATTAGCATTATATTTTTTAAAGAATCAAATTAAAATATTAATTATTAAAGAAATGACGACAAAAACAAAAATTGCTGACAAAAACAAAAACATTTTTGAATTAAATATTGCTGCATTGAATTAAAGTGAATTAAAAAAGAAAATTATAATTGTAATATTCCTATCTGGGTCGTATCAATCCGCTTATACTAGTTGTTGGTCTAATCGATCAATAACGCTTCAATAATTCACAAACAAAAGCTCGGGATGTTGTGATGTGCTCGAAGTGCTCCAAACAAGTACGACAATGACAGGAACAACGACGACAATGATGACAACGATGACGAGAAATACTTCACAATACTTGATAATAATAATATCATGGAGTGTGTACTACGTAGTATGTAGTAAAAGTGAAAGTAATTAAACACAATATTGATATAATCATTTTATCGATACGATAGTAATGCATAAAATATTAATATTAATGTGTAAATGAGGATTATCATTAGGTTTCAACATTTGATTACTGTTTACATGTTTTAGGGTTGATAATTTTATTATTTTTTACATAAATATTGTAGTTGTTAATCATTTTAAAGGAATTTTTATTAAAAAGTAATTTAACTTATGAAGAAATGAAGAAAATTTAAGGTTTAATTTTTAATATTTAATAGATTAACGAATTAGGGTTGTCTTTAATTTTTTTTTATAAAAATCGGTTGGAAATTGTGGAAGATATAAGCAATTTAAGTTTTGGCGTATGGTAACCCTGGGTGTGCTAGTGACGTCACGAAACGTATGCTAGTGACGTGGCGTTGTTTGATTGGTCTGTATGATACTAATGTTAATATTTAAACGTTAATAACTCGGTGGATATTAGGGTTAGAGAAAAACTGTTTAAACATAAAATTAAGAGGATTTCATGATCTATTAGTATGTCTTAACAAAATTATATTATATTAATTAACTTACGAGTTATTTGTGTTTTTGTAAAATTTTTATTAAAATATAAAATTTTAAGTTTAAACGCGTTTATTGTTTAAACTATTAAAGATATAAATTTGTTTTATTAGAAATAAATTGTTTAAAATTTAATTAGCTACTAAAATCTGTTTAGATAATTAAAAAATATTAAACGGTTTATGATTTATATTTACTTTTATTTAATTTTTTTATTTAATAAACTTTAACTTTAAACGCGTTTATTGACTAAACTATTAAAGATATCAAAAAAATGTATTAAATTTAAATTATTAAGAATTTAATTGTTTATCTAAATCTGTTAAGATCACATAAAAATTTTAATTAGTTTTAAAGTTATTATAATTTTACTAGAGTAACAATTAAAAAATTAAAATTTTGATGTTTTAAGTTTAAACGCATTTTATGACTAAACTATTAAAGATATCAAAAAAATTTATTATAAATAAAATGTTTAAAATTTAATTGTCTACCAATATATGTTTAGTTTTTAAAATTATCTTAATTAGTTTCTGAGTAATTAATTTTTGAACCAAAAAAATCAAAACTTTAAAAAATTAAATTTTGTTTTGTTACGTTATTTTCAATTATTTATTGAACCATAATTTGTATTATAGTCGTGATTTAAAATTTATTATTCTAAACGCGAATAGCGTGAGTACCAAACGCGATATTTCTATTATTCCAACTCCAATTCGTACAATTCGCACAATTCGTTTTCGTATTCCATTCGTGTCGCGTTGTGTCGACCGTTAGATCTGAAACTGGAACTGATTGATTGATTGATTGATGTGTCTTCTTCAACAGGACAAACACACGCGTTGGGAAAATTAAATTTACGACCGCGTTTCGTCGCGTCTCGCTGCTCTCGTGCGTCTTAATGTGTCTTCATGCATCTTCTAATGTCTTTTATGTCAAGTCAAGAATCAACTATCGCGACTACACACAACACAACACACTATACCGGCTATTCGATCTATCTTTTTTTTGTGGAAACTCGGCAAACTTTTCAATTATTCAATTCATCACTCTTTTTACAGGTTTGATGAAAAAAAACTAAGAAAAAGAACGGTTACCATAGTTTTTAGACTTTGGAAAATTGTTGGTGTGAATTCAATTTGTCCTCGTTTTAGTAAATAATTAATTACGCTTGAACTAATTAATATTTTTTAATTATCTAAACTGGTATTAGTAGATTATTAAATTCTAAACAAAATGTTTTAATACATTTTTTTGATATTGTTAATAGTTTAGGAAATAATTGTCCATAAACTTAAAACTTTTAAAATTTAAAATTTTAATTCCTAATTTACTAAAACTTCAATAACTTTTAAACTTATTAATATTTTTTAATTATCTAAACAAATTTTAATTACCAATTAAATTCTAAATATTTTATTTCTAATAAATTTTTTTGTTTGTATTGATAGTTTAGTCAATAAACTAATTAATATTTGTTAATTATCTCAACGTATTTTAGTAAATAATTAAAATATAAAAAACGTACTTTTAATAAAAAATGTTGATATTTTTAATACTTCAGCCAATAAACTGAAAACTACAAAAAAAACATATTTAAATTAATAAATTACAAAAACTCAAATAACTTTTAAACTAATTAACATAATTTAATTTTTTCAAAACATACTCATAGCCCATAAAATCCTCTAAATTTAATCTTAAAAAATTTGTGATTGTGTGTGTATCAGATAAGAATAAAAAATCAAAGAAGAAGTCTCGAGGTATGAAGTCGAAACATTTTAACAAAAAAATAATAATAGAACCTAATAAGCATTCTCTGGAATATAGTAGTTTGGTAGAATATTAAATTCTCTTTAATTTGATGTATATGTACACTTTCTGCGTTAATTATTAAGGTAGTAATCAACGAATTAAAATTAGTAATATTCAAACACATGAAATACGAATGACAGGTAACGCTAGTGTACGTCGCACTTGAAGTAGGGG
>JARJDS010010802.1:0-45974 GCA_030264155.1 Atheta pasadenae | reverse complement strand
GCGGGTATCGAACCCGTGTCGCCTGGGTGAAAGACAACCTCCTTATACATTAAGCCATTCAGCTTCGTACTATATGGTCTAAAAATAGATAACTTAAGGCGCCCATCTACAAAAATGCATACAGCAAATATAATACGTATAATACAATACAATACATGCAATATATTGATTGACTGTCGAGTTGGCAACCCAAATAACAGTGCAAAAGCTTGTTACATGGATTTCTATAAATGAAAAGCTAGAGAAAAATGGATTGCATTTTCGGGTTGGATAGGCAACTGAAATAACAATTACACGAAATTCTCATTAGAATTTACTTTAATTTATACTGGCTTTGAACATTTGAAATTTTGCTTAAAATTAAGCGTAACGCACCACATCAAAAGTAACGCCATCACCTTCTTGTGTTGCTATCGGTAGAAACCAATAACAACAATTCATACTACAGACTTGACGAAAATTTTCCTTTCTTCCGTGATCAAAACCGTAAATGACGGCACTTGCAAATGTCGGCGAGTGTAACGCTTCCACTGTAGTTTCGTTGTGTACAAGAAGATTGATATGAAAACCCAACAAACACCAAAGGAATATTGCCAGTATTAACACAGTTAGGTTACTGTCAAAAATGTAATACAATAAAATTATAAAACATCACCAAAACAAAATACACAAAGCACATATAACAAAATGTTTTTCTCTTTAGATGTTTATATTAATAATTCACATTTACCTTGCAATAATATGTAGTCTTCTATAATTTGGAGCTTCATTTAGAGTTGTAAAAAAATCAATAGCAAATTCTAAAGTCGTACCAAAATAATACGTACAAAGTATACCACCATACAATACCAGTATTAGAAAGTATTTATAGTTCGTAAATCCAATACAATTATTTACCCACGGACAATGATGATCCATTTTGATCACACAAACTTCACAAACACTACAATGATGCGCCCTATCAGGTTTTAACAACCGACACGTGTGACATACTCTTATATTTCCACTGGAACTTCGCGTAAACACACGAATATTGCGTGATTTGCAAAATCCAACCAACATCTGATACTCTGCGTCTTCCGATGATGTCATATTCATTTTTTCGTAAAAGTCTTTCGGTAGATAATACTCGCCAGGAACGTACCATTCTTTGTGGAACATACACAAAAAATACATCACCAAAAACGGTATTAGCAGTAAATGGTACACGCATAAATAAGCCGCCATTTTGTATAAATCCGTGATTACAAGAATACACAACTCGTACACGTAAACATAATATGTATACACAACAATTGCTAAAATAAAAATCACAGGAAGAATGTTTACAAATCCATATCTTCCACACATTTTTAAATTATCGTTTTGACTTATGTCATGAGTCAGATACGACAGTGCAAAAAAATGTATAGAAAACTGAGACATTTAACCTTAAAATTGTTTAGGTTATGTTACCTAGTAATAGTGTAATGCATAGGTGTAATGCATTAAAATTTATTGTATATGTAAATATTCCATTGTGTATATTCATATTTATATATTTACAATAATGAAAATATATTAAAATATTCATTAATTACTTACTTAATTCCAAAATTAAGCGAACCAGTTTAAATAACAGCTTAATACAAAACAACATCACTCGCAACACAAGGCTAACTAACTTAGTCTTAACAAAAAACCTTTTGACTAAACAATATAATAAAATATTGAGCAAAGGCATCTCTATGAAGTTCAGAAAACCAAAAACTGATCCAAAACTGAGCACAGTCGTTCATTTTCATGTGTTTAATGCGTTAAACATCAAAAAAACAATTTTTATTCATCTGCTTTGCTCACGCGTGGATAAAGCTAAAAAACGCGAATTTAGTTAATGTGTAAAATGTATACCTAGGAGTTAGTTATACATACCCCTAATAGATTCCGCGGCACGTAACCTTCCTTATCGCCGAGACGCGACCACCACCACTCGCGTTCGCTTTCATCCCCCTTTCGTAAAACAGTCAACTGTTGCCCGGCGTGGAAACTTAACTCGTCGGGTTGTTGGGCATTATAATCAAATACTGCAAAGGTTGCTCCACCTGATAAGATTCCTAATTTTTCTTGCACACCTTTAGGGTAAAGTGTAATGTTATTAGGATATATTAGACTAGGTTAGGTTTGATAATATTGGTCTACGTACTGTATAAATATTCCGAACATCCATCAAATCCTTCTTCGTCCTCTTCACACTTCTCCGCAGCAGTTTCATGATCACTCAAGGTCGTTGCAAAGATACACGCGCCATGCTCAACTAAAAATCGCACCATGGCGACGTTGTTGCAACTCGCCGCACAATGTAATGGCGTCCAACCGTCGCTATCCTGCGCATTAACATCGCACCCAAATTCAACTAGGAACTTAACAATCTCCAAATGGCCCGCACAGATAGCGTTGTGTAACGCAGTGATACCTTCATCGTTGGCTGCAGACGGATTGGTCACCTGCGTGGCTGTCTTTTTCACAAGTTCCAACTCGCCTTCCAAGCTCGCGTCGAGTAACAAAGCCAACGGATCAAAGCTCACACGTCGTGATAGATTTGCTTTACCCGATTGTTTGAGATTACCTTTCTTATTTCGACGAATAACGACATCTACCGTGCTGTTGCTGTTATTGTCCGATGACTTATCGGTCTCGTCCGATGCCGCCTCCGATGCACTGTTGTCAATGTCGGTTTTTTCAAGCTCTGGAAAATGAAAAGCTGGTGGCATTTCGATCCTACGATTGTTGTTTATTGATAAACCATTAGCGCGTGAGTAAGAGCTAAGCGCGCGGAGTTTGGGTTGCTCGCTGAGCATTTGCTTTTTGATGGTGAGCGGCTTCGCCTTGATTATTGGCATATTATCGCTGGGTGAGTGCGGGATTTGTGGGGAGTGCGGCGAGATTGGTGAGTGCTGTAAGATCGGCGAGTTGGTGGCTGGGGAGCCTTGCGAAAGCGGTGAGTGCGTTAGAGGTGAGTGCGGTCCGTTTGCATTACCTTGCAATTTGCTTAGGGCTAGACTAAGCGGGTGCGCTGCTGGTCGTGAAGGTTTCTCTTCAGATGGTGGGTCAGTTGTTGGTACTGGTGGTGGCGGTGGCGAGTGACGGTCTTCGGCGTTTAATTGCGTTTGGCGAGGTGGTGGTCGAATTGATGGTTTTGGGGGTAGAGCAGGGCGAGCTTTATCGTTGGATTCAGGTTTACTATGAAGGGTTTGTGGTTCTACAGGTTGGACTTTGATTGATGAGGTTTGGTAAATGTTTGAGAGTTTACCGGAATGGTGGACTGATGTTGGTGCCACACTACTAATTGGTTTCTGAAATTTTAAAATCCATCATTATTTCTGTATACTTTTAAAATTAAATGAATAAAAACATACTTGATATAAATTATTCGATAAATTTTCTTTGTCATAACGTTTGGTCAAGTCATTAAGCGGCGTTGCAATATTTTTATTGGCTACGTTTAATGGCGCACTGTGCGCCATATGTGACTGTACGCCATTGTTGCCGTTATGTACATCTAAGTCCTTCCCGCCATCTTGGATTTGTTGGTGTAGTCCGTCGTCTATCCTAGTTTTATTCGGTAATAAATTCACGGTGAATTTCGTGTTATATGGCAAGGTTTGATACTTGGGATCAGACTTAGACACGCCAAAGTCCTTCAACAGGTCGCTGTCAGCTTCCCCGGCCTTGTATTTGTGAAGATCCGGACTGTCCTGACTCTTCGGTTCAGAATCGCTTTTGATATGATGATTTGGTTGATATACAGTGTGATATGTTAAGTTCTACAACAAAAAATCAATAAACTCCCCCATAATTTGCTTTGTTATTAACACTTACATCTTGCAATGGTCCATGTCGAATTGTTTGTCCAGCATTGAGAGGTACATGATTGTAGGGTTCAACCGTAGCGATGTTGCTCCGCGATAATCCATTAGCAGCGTGGGTGTTTTGTTGATTCTTCCTCGGATAATGCTGATTGTTCTGATCGGTTGAGCCTGCCAACCTGCAAATATCGTTGCTCAGCTATGGTAATATCAAGGGGACGTTGGGCACGAAATGAGAAACGCAGAGTGTGGGTAGAAAGAGGAATGAGAAAACAGAAAACGGGAAACGGCAAAACACACAACCTACCTCACAAATTGATTGTAAGCGGCCTTGTGCGAGGCGGCGCTAATTTGGTTCGCCAATTGCTGATTCAATAGCCGCTTGCGATGTAATCGTTCCTGCAGTTCCGAAATCCGCTTGTCAATGGCGCTCATTTCCTCTTGACGCGCCGTCAGCGCCTCTCTTTGCTGATTAAGCCGGTGATTCTGCTGCTCATTTAGTTTGTTTCGATACTGAAATTTAATTACACGATAAATATTCATAAAATCACCATTTCTTGAACTTTAAACTTTACTTGTGCTGGTAATGCACCCATTTCAATTTTCATAAGTCACAAGTCGCACTATTCACGATTATACTACCTACGATTCACTGACAGAATAAGAAGAAGTTTGTTCAACGCGTGATAAAAATGAAAAAAAACAAGTTTTATTTACGCGCGCACAAGTTTTGGTACAAAACAAAACCGAATCCAAAGCACACTTGGTTTTGTTTTGTTTTCTTATGGTTTGTTATTGTTTTGTTTAAAATTGACAAAACTTACCATCAATTCGCGTCGTAATTTATCAAGTTCTAACGCTGACGCTGGTGTTTGTTCACGATTCGACCGCCCTCGTCGCAACTCCTCCAACTGTTTGGTGAGTTCATCCACTTTGGCCACCGCCAACGATAATTCCTTTTCTTTCTCATTGAAGAGCGCTCGGATCGAATCAAGGTCACTTGCTATAATTTAAAGAAAATAATTGCTGTTTATTTGTGCTTGTTCGAAGCTCGCAACTAATTGAATTTCATTGTGGCAACGTAGCGGTGACATTTTGTTGTTCGACCCTAGGGGGTTCACTTACTGAGGGATATATTATTCTGTTTCTGATGGTCCACTTGGCCGCGAATCGCCCGCAATTTCCGCAGCTTCAGTTCCTGCGCATCCACACGGTCGCGCAGTCGTCGCAGGCGTTCGCTCTCGGCCTGCACGCGCTGCTGGCGCGCCTCCTGCTCCTTGAGGTAGCGAAGGCGCTGCTCCTTTGCAGCCAGCAGCTGATGCTGCGACTCGATCTGGGCCTGCTGCCTGCATGCCATATCTCGCAGTTCACTTAATGTCAACTGCACTCCTTCTGGTAACTGCGAACAAAACAAACACAATTATTTTTTCCATACATTTCAAACATTTCGTCATGAACTTATGAATAGTTTTGAAATGAGGTTATGTTTAAGTTCTTTGCATAGTATGCAAGTTTCAATTATGCAGAATAGCGTTCCATCCATTATGAAATTAAGTCATTAATTAATAAACGCGCGTGGATGTAATGGCTTTTTTGCTCGGTAATAAAATGGTTCTTCGATCGGTCACATGACCTCAGTTACAACGAGAACTATTTAAGGGTTGTAAACCTCAAATGACGTATGCATAATTTACTAAACTCTGCAATATTGATTGATCATTTATACAATTTGTACACGAAAAGTTTTAAATTTAAATTATTTGCGTAATTATTAGGAAAATATGTTGATTCAGGGAGTAAATACTCGCAGGAAGCGAGTTAGAAGCGATTAGAAGTAAAGTAAACTTGGTTTACGCGAATAAATCACAAACAGGAAACCGAGTATAAACATAACTCAATCGCAATCAAATTCGCTTGAAAACGCGGCTCAAATCAGAATTAACGCAACACAGGAATATGAACAATATGAGAGAGCTACAAGTCGAAAGCTGGAAACTGGATATAATACTCATTCGTTGGTGCGTTCTAAGACTTTGAACCAAAAGCATGGAATAAGATTTACGCCAATTTCTCAATCCCTCGCCTAGAGAATGAATGAGAAAGTAAAATCTGCACAGCGGCACGACTCACAGTGTGCCATATGACGAGTTAGCGGACCAAACTGTTTTCTCAGTATCCTGACATATCCTGATATTATATAGGAAAATATATTATTTTATAGGTAATTTAATTCGTGTAATTCAAATATTTCATGAGAAATTAGTTTGCAAGATAATAAAAATATATATATATATTAATTGATAATTTTGTATAAGATTGTACATTGGGTTGCCTACACTATACGTTATAAAGCACATGCGTTAAAGGCAAAGAATCTATTTTTTATTATTATAATTATCCAATTATTAAAATAGTAATAAAATATAATTGTGTGAATTTAAAATCGAAGATTTTCTACCGGTTCGCCTGCTAATTCACGATTAGGCATACTGTGAACACACAGAACTCGCAATACATATTTTCCCTCATTTATACATTTGACTTTGTCGATGTGGAAGTCGTGCGACGACGGTACGTTTGATGAAAGTGTGGAACGGCTCCAGCATCTCAGTGCTTTCGGCATGATCCATTTGGGCATACGCTGAATTATGTAATCCTTTTAAGGAGTGACGAGTGTGCGCGTAATTATTCGCGGCAGTTTCCATTTCTCATACCTTCTTCTTCTTGTGCTTCTTCCTGGTAACCGGAAACAAGTACATCCCCCCACAGAGTTGTCTTTCAACCACCAAGATATACCGAGGATAAACTTGGTTGTTTTAATATTTGCATAGTTTTCATTATGAGGAACCAACGAACGCGTCGCGACACGAACAAAATGATGAGAATGCCATTATTAGGAAATAAGTTTTAAGGTTAAGGATAAAAGATAATTAATTAATTTTGTTCGTTGGTGCGAAAGTAGTTTTGGAATTTGCGCACGTAAGGAAAAGTTTCATATTTCAAAAGTTAATAAAGGCAAATTGTACCAGCGCGATAGAGAATTCTGTTGGGGTCGCCGCGTGCTGCTCGTAATTTACATAGAAATAATAGAAAGTAGTCGCAAGGTTAACTATTTTGTTCGTTTAGTTCGCATCGCATGAGAAAATGTACGAATTGTGTTACATTTTTTCGAAGGACGTATGTTTTCCATATTTTCCCATCACAAACGTGCGGTTATGAACCGCTCAAGGCTGGAGGAAATGTATGAGAACATTAAAACGTGTTACGACCCTTTAGTAGAGGTCGTTCTTTATTGAAATTAATTGTGGTTTATGATTTATTAGCTTTTAAAGTTAGATAAACCAAAAAATTTGAAAAATAACAAGAAAATTTTAAAATTATCAATTTTTTGGGTTTAATTTTAAATATTTCGGATTCTAATTTAAGTTCATAATTTTCGGTTAATTAGTTTATGAGTTATTAACAAATTAAGTTGAAAAATTTCCTATTTTTACATTAACCAAAATTTTCGATGTTTTTCGGCACAAAACCATCAAAAACTGCTAGTAATAATAAAAATATCAAAAAATGTTTATAACAAAAGTAGTTTAGAATTAAATTATCTACAAATTTTGTTAGCAACATTTTTTGATAGAACGCACCAGTTTAATTAAAATCGAAAAACAAGTGAAAATATAGCGCAAAACACTGAAATTTTTTTGCTTTTTTAAGAAACAAGTTCTAAAAACTATAATTTCGAATTAAATGATCAATTTGTTAATCACAAAAACAGCAATTTTTATTAAACGTCTAAAAGAATAAGTAAAATTTAAATTAAACACGTTCAAGTTTTGTGTTGTTGTTTGTGATGTTTTGCTCCAACGAAAACATAATTTGCTCCCGTTTTTATTCCCGACAAATGGCACGTGTTATATACGTATTTTTGAAGGCATAATTTTTCAAATATGCAAGGCCTTGCAAACGAACAACATAAACGCGGCAAACAGGACTGACGCGAAATAAAATGAAAATACCATCGAGATAAAGCGTGAAAGAAAAAACAGCCGGCTGGTTTTCACGATGCAGGCTAAATACAAAGGTAGCTAGTACGTTCATACAAAAGCACAAAACAAACAAAACAACAAACAAACAAAAGCTTACTTCCGATTGATTGTGTTTTGTTAATCAACAAAACTGCAATGCTGCATCAAACAAAACATTAAAAAACAATTACCGAATGAACAAATCCACGCCGAATTAAATAGGTGTGAAATGTTTCATTTTGATTCATCATCACTGTGCATTTGTGCAGACTTTTCGCTGACGTGGCACAAGTTTAACATTAGCTAATTTGCTAAACTCACTAGATCCGATTTGTTGGCGCACTCAAATTTTCCAATTGATCGCATTTTCAGTTTCTGCTGGACTTTCACATCACCGCCCCTTTTGCCGATTGTGTCAAATATCCAATTTTCACATTTTATTCTTCGTTGGTCATACAAAAAACACGATTCGTCACTCAGGCGACGCAAAGCGATCATGACTGAAAGACCTGACATCAGTAAAAATTTACATTTTTTGTGATCCACCAAGCCACCCGAATATGTAAGAAAAAAAAAACATTTGTGTGGAATTGTTGAAGTATGACAAGATCATTTCCATTTGTGACCGAAACGTCCCATGAAAACATTTTGGATTTTGCCAAAAACCAACATCTCGTACTTTTCAATATAAAAACCTTAACCCTCTTCTTCGTAATAACTTTTGAGTGACTTTTCGAAGGGGTTTCAGCGTTTCAGGGTTTCAGTATCGCACAAAGCGTCCGATCCGAGGCCCCTCAAACACAAAGTTTTAATTAGTTTTCCAAAGCTTTGTTGTGCGTTGCTTTGCGCCCGCCCCTGACCGGCGATTTTGGTTTTTGTTATTTTTAATAAAGTAATTTTATTAATCGCAAACGTTTAAACGAACAACAATCAAACACGCTGTTATTGCATTATCAGATAATAATAATTCAACAACCAGTTAACCGGTTAACCGTTTATTTAATCACCGCTCAAATGTTTTTGATTTTACTTTTTGGAATTTTTTTTAAAAAAACTACAAAATAAATCGACAATATTTAAACGTGACTTTATTGTACATGTTAGTGACTAGTTACAATAATTTTTTCAAAGTGATTTATTTAAAAATGGCGGCGTTTTTGTGATATAAAGTAAAAAGTAAAAAAAATACTAAAAAAGCGTCAGATAATTGTTAATAACAAATGAACTATGCAATATAAAAAACAAACTCTTCCGTATATCTGTAAACAATATATATTACAAGATATATTCCAAATTTCAAGTCATACGGTTCAAAATTGGCTGAGTTATGAGTCCGGAAAGTTAAAAAATGCAATTTTGAGATATGAGCGTTTAAAGTTTTGAGTAGCGCTTTAATCCAATGCATAGCGCTGTGGAAAAATAAACACTTAAACCTTTTAAATTTAATATTTTTCTTATAAATCAAACGGCATAATATTTTTATGACTCTAAAGTATTGTTTAAGCAAAAAAATTTTTTTTTTGATTTTATGAAAATTCCTGAGTGGCTTTACCCCTTAAAGATGTACAAGGCTGTTACGTTAACGCAACGATGACGCAATTTGAATTAATTATATGAACGAAAAACGAAATAGAAAACTCGCTAAAGCTAAGCACGTACAAAACGATGCCCGAAAGCTTCAAGCTGAAGCTGCAAAGGCGCGTTTCGGGGATGAAAAGTAGCAGGAATGGCAGGAAACGGAAACTAAGTGAGTGCGCAAGGTACAATACAACGAACGCTCCGCTAGTGGTACATTTTTACCCGCGCACGAGTTTGGAAATACGTGAAAATGCGTTGAGGCGGGTTGCATCCTAACATCCCTTAATGTTTTAATTATGTTTCACACCTTTTATCTACGAATAAAAAATCATTACGTTTTATAGAAAATAATTTAGTTAAGTTGTTGTGTTAAAATTTACTTTACTAGATGGCGCCACATAACAAAACTAGTTTATTTGCAACACAAAATATAATTTGGTTTGGGGTGTTTGGGCCGATTACGTAATGCTGAAATAACGCGCCCCATGGCCCATTTCTATTTCTCTACCCACATTGCTTCGTTTTACGGTTTTTAATAAACAGTATATAAGGATAAAGTACTTTTCTTTTGCTTACAATTTTCTTATTGCGCTCGTTTCTCAACTAAGATACGTTTCTGATGCGCGTTACAGTGCGCACGGCCTCATTCTTTCAAGTGAAAAACAAAATTGTCGTAAATCTTTACAGCTTATATCTACAACTTTCTTCCTACAAGCTTTAAAATCAATAGTATGTTGCCAAAACTAGATTAGAGACAAAATTATACAATCTAAAAAATTTCAAAATAATTTGGCGTATAAGTAACGCCATCTATGTGTAGTTTTTCCTTAGAAGCGTGTCTATATTGATTTTATATTGAATAATATTCATACTAAAGACGTTATCACGTCATTGTTTCATCTAAACCACCTGAACAATGATTAAACGGTGACATATATCATATCGATTGAATTGAACCCGTCCATTAGAGCCTAAGTCGCGATTAATCACCATTATCTCTGCAATTACGACCCGGCCAATATTGCACATAGCACATGCCATCACCAAAGCCTTTGGGAAAACCAGGAAAAGCTTAAAACAAAAGCATTCAGTGCATTCTCTTCAATATATAAGATTATCTTGTGCAATTGTAACAATTCCAGCCTTCTCAACCACTCTACAACGCGGAATATAGTCAGTCCAACGAATAAACGAGTAAGAAATATTGGAAATGTATTTGGACATTCCCAATAAAGCGCAGAAAATCGGAAATAAAAAAATAAGTCTACGAACCGCCCGGAAATGAAAGAAAACCCTTTGATTGAAGTGACGAACCACAGCTTTCAAGTGCAATATACGAACTGGTTAATACTCTATAATAATCTCACCAAAAACAAAATCAATGCGAAAAAATGAAGAACGCAATAAACCAAAAAACAAAACTTACAGAAAGCAGGCGTTGGAGATCATAAACAGAAAACAAATGAATAACGAACGTAATAATACAAATTTATTATAATAACAAAGCCAGCTCGAAATGTAACAAAACAAAAGAAAACAAAATAAATTCGTGACTGTTGTTGCTGTTGCCGTGCGATGAGTAAAGCGCTGGTTATGCAACAAAAGTTACTCGTGCCACTTGCTGCTGTGTTCGGTGGGTTGTGTGCGAACGATTGATTTATTACGCGCGCAATGCATCATGTGGTTGCATACAGCATGCGGGCGCACATCTGATACTGATATCAATGTGACGTAACATTGCTTGCCAGCACGTCTAGCCGAAATTTCGGCGTGGGCGCAAATCGGCATCAATCATTCCAACTCATGTCTAAGTATACTTTACTTTAGTTTACTTTGGTGGTGGTGATGGTGGTGCAGTTTGCACCACTGAATCTTTTCAGAGTGTGGGAACCAAACGTGAGCAAGTTTTGTGAACAACAAAATAAAGTTATGCACATGTGCGCTATTGTTGACCGGGTTTTCGGTATGAAAAGAAAGAATGTTAAAGGCATTACAAGACAATGCAATGCCCCAACCCCCGCAGGCTTGCACCAAAAAGTTGGCTTTTGCCGAGGAGCTTAAATATGACGTGGGGTCGTAAATTACACAAGTGTTCTTTAACAAAACGTATGGTTTTGTCTGGTGTTGGTGTTTTTAGGTGGGGGGAAATGCCGGAGAACGTTGGGTAAGGTTCGCACAACAGGAAGTCAATATCGGGGGGTTCAGGCGAGAATGGCGCGCAAATGGAGTGTCGCCGTGGGAGGCTCTTGGTTGTTATGAATGAAAACGACCACTCCATGATTGTTGGTGGTGATGGTTGAAGCGACGGTTGACATATGTTTGTGTAACGGTTGTTTGGAACCAAAAAACAAATGAAATACACAAATACAGCACACATGATTTTGAAATAATAAAACAAAACTAAACCAAACACATTTGATTGTTTTAGTTTTCATGTGTTTGTGTTTCAGTTCATTTGTTTTTATTTGTTTGGAACCCAAGTGTACTAGATTTAAACTTCAGGTAAACTTTATTTTTTTCTAAGAAGTGAAACCACCTGAAGATTAACGAATTTTTGGAATTCCAACGTTTAAAGCGCCAAACTAGATTTACCTTTTCGTAATTTTCAAATTTTTCGTTCTTCTGCGGTAGAGTAGTACTCAATTGCGAATCGAAAATCTTCGTAGTGTTATCACCACCCGCGCACTGGTTATCAACACACATACTAACACCACCCCCGCCACTAACCAAACTAGTATCGTTTTTGTTTTCCGATTTCGGCGCGTTATCTTTGCGTTTTTGCCTATGGCGCTTCTCGGTATTATTACATGGCACGTTTTTGGCGGTTGCCGGTGCACAACTGACCGTCGTGCTCGTCGTTGGTGCTGCTGGTGCACTTGATGCACCTTGCTTCGAGTTCTTCGGCTCGCTCGTTATTACAGGTATGCGGTAGATGCGACCGGGTCGCGGTCTCGCTCCCCCGGCCGGTGCACCGGCACCGATGGCACCTTTGAATGTCGTTAAGGGTGGGGCGCCCAGCGGTATCGGGCCGCGCTTGAAAAGCGTCGGATCGGTCGGCTGGCAAACGCAAGCTAACATCTTGCAATCGCTGTATGCAAGGGTGCGGGCGATTTAAATGTATTAAAGGTGGATGATGGTGCTCGGTGCTTGCTAGTCTAGTCGTTGGCTGGTGGTCGTTGCGTAGGTCGGAATTTCAATAAGCGACACACGCAGATCCTCCATCACTGCGTTGCGGAGCACGAGCACGTTTTCTCTCAACAGTCTCTCAACATCTGAAAAGGAGATTTACATACTTGTTGCAACGGGAGAGAGCTTTAGATTTCGTGGTTTGGGTTTTAATTTTTATTTTATTGCATATAATTTGAGATATGAAGTTTAAGAAGCATTTTTGTAATTTGTGTTTGTTGTTGCACACTGGCTAATGACTTGTTAATGCCAAAGCGTTAAAGTTTTGGCAACCTTGGCAACCAGTCATGCACGAACTGATCAAGTTTGGTTATAACTCAAATTAATGAGATGGCACTAATCGAGAATGTAACTTAATATTACTAGAAAACTAATTAGGTTTTATATTTTTACACTTTAAAAGTGAAACAAGTTATTGTAAAACCAATGATTGGTTTTTGTTGCAAGAAACAAAAAAAACCGAAGCCAAATTATTTACTGTTGAGACTTTTTTGCAATTTAAGCAAAACTAGTGCGTTCTACAAAAAAATGTTACAAAGATAAAAGATAGATAATTTTATTCTGCACAACTTTTGTTATAAACATTTTTTGATATTTTTATTATTTAAAGCAGTTTTGACAGTTTTTATGTCAAAAAACATAGAAAAATTAATTTTTTCAATAAACCGTTGATGCTTTCATTGCAATTCTAGTAAAAAGGATGCGTTCTATCAAAAAATGCTACTAAGATAAAATATAGATAATTTAATTCTGCACAACTTTTGTTATAAACAATTTTTAATATTTTTATTATTTATAGCAGTTTTTACTGTTTTTGTATAAATAAACACAGAAAATATTCGTATTTTTCATAAACCGTTAATGTTTTTCTTACGATTTAAGTAAAATGATGCCCTCTATCAAAAAATGTCATTAAGATAAAATGTAGATTAGTTCATTAGGAACAACTTTCATTTAAACATTTTTGTCGTAACATCCCAAACTAATGAGTTTTATAACAAAAATCAAAAACGTAATAAAGAAATACCAAAAGTAAGGTTATGTTTTGTGCGTAAACAAGACTGAAAACAAGTGATTACCAACTTGTTTGCGTATAACGTAATCAAGTTTTGATTTGCGATTGCGTAGCATACAAATATTTTTTCGTTTTCGGTGATTAATGGCTAAATGCGCGCGCGTATTGAAAAAAAAATCAAACCGAGCAAAACAAATTTCCAAACATCGAGCAGCGCAAAACACACATACACGAAACTTGTTTTACAATTTCGCCAATTAGTCGTGCGTACTCACCGCTCTCCAAATCGCTTTTATTATAAACTCGTAAATATGTGTCGAACGCACAAAAGCGGTCAATTAAAACGCGTAATTCGGCGCTCCGTACGCAGCATTCGTTAAAGATGCAAATGCCTCACTGAATAATAACGCGTAACGCACCATCGCATATAGAACATATGAATGCATAGTTGGTTGCATACATTTAGCCATGAATTCCCAATACTCCCCCTTTTTTTTTGTAACATAACCAAAACAAAACATAACCACAAACACATTCCGACTTTCTATTGAATGCTTTTCATATTCAATGAATCGTGTTATTTAATTAAGCACAAACAGTTACGAAATCGGGTAAAGGGGTGCGGGTGGTTGTATTAAATTAATTTAATTCATTAATAAATCATTTTGTTCGGTGATTTATTGGCTTTATTGGTGTTTGTTACGCAAATATGCAAACACGAAAGGGGTGCTTTTATAATTTAGTATTTTGGGGTGGATTTTAACAAAATTTAAAATTAAAAATTAATTATTTTGTTTATTATAGAATGTGAGTACGCCGAACCTTTTGAGTTTTAAATGTTTCAAGGTTATGGAGGTCATTAACTGCTCTCGCGCGCCAAGCGCGCTTAGGGGCGTTTCTATCCTTTCCAATTGGTCCGACGTCGCTACTAACATTTAGCGCGCTATACCGCGCGCCAATCATCTCAAACGTTGACACTTAGAGCGTTTAGAGGATTAGATTTTGAAAACAATTTAAATGAAAATTAAATAAACACGAAAGAGAAATTATTTCATTTATAAATCATTCCAAAACGTTGGCAATTTATCGGCTTTACTGAAATCCTAAAATACCGAAACCCTAAAACACAAATACGAGGGATATCATCAAAATACAGTCAGCCCAAAATCGAAATAATTTACTTTCAATGAGAGAATGGCACCACATACCCTGATACACTGATAGATATTCAAAACAATCGACGCAACACAAACACCACGTGACTGGGTGTCCACCAGTTCGGTCGTGTGCGGGTAAAAGTAATCGAAGCGGGAATTACTGTTCACTGTTCGGAAACGTTGCATCGATACAACGCGAATTTGGACTTGCAAAACAATAGAAATAGTTACTGCTTGTTACCAAGGGGTAGTTTGCATACCACTATTCGAAAGAAACCAATTTACATGCGAATCATCAACATCAGTCTGTTGCACATTCGAGTCTATTGTGATTGCATCGCCGATAAGTATGCATGCGAAGAGAATTTAACAGAAACTGGGGGTTTCGCGTGTATCGCTCGCGGTAGGATAGGTAGGAAATTGCGGTATCGATTCCCTTGATGCCCATCTCCACCACGTTTCCGTATTCTCGCACTTCTCTCAGCTGTTTCGCCGCATCATCAGGAGCCGCCACTACAAGCGAATACATCCATAGTCGTCAAGGATTGAAATTCGAACCATATCGGCATCCAATGCAAAATTAGCAAAGTTTTGCCCCAGAACTGGATTATAGGATTTTCCAATAATCAGTAATAATACTCGAAAACTAATTATTGTTACAAGTGGATAACAGAAATTAATTAGAACGTTGCTTTAGCGTTTGTTTTGTTCGGTAAGTTATGTATGGCAAAGTTTCCGTCAACATTAACATGGAAGTTACAAAGTAATGAAAGACGTTGTCGTCCTAGGTTGTGGCGTGTGCATTAACGTATGATAAACTTAATACTTGATAAAGTCAAACTTCAAACAGGTTTAAGGTAAAACTTGAAGGTAAAGCCAGAATGACACATTCCGCACAAGCGCACGCGTATTTTGTTCGTAATTATAAAACACCGTTAGTGAATCGATAACGCAAGAAAAAGAAAACGAGAGTAAATGAGGTTTTTTTATTTGCCAAATGTGAAACGCGCGAAATATAATAAGATACGAAATGTACACGCATTTTTAGGCAATTATTTGCGCTGGGTAATTTATTTGAAGCGGCCATTAGATGCGCGTGTATTCAAAGCGAACTCATCAAACGAAAATGTTAGACGGCGGCGAACGAAGCGACGACGAGCTGATTTCATTTTACGACTTTGCCTCAATATTTTTCAATGTGGCAACGCGGCAAATGTTGTTGGCTAAGTACACAACTTATTTTTCATTATTTCGTGTATTTGCTGGCGCAATTAATATTTTTATTTGTTCAAACACACGCTGTTTTTTTTATTACGAGTGTAATATTCAACAAATAAAAAATTTGGTGTTGTTGAATGTAGGTTATTATTTGTGTAATGTTCTTGATTTGTTTTTTTGTCATAAAAATACTAAAAAGTGCTAATAATAATAAAAATATGAAAAAATGTTTATAACAAAAGTTGTAGACAATTAAATTCTCTAGATATTATCTTAGTAACATTTTTTGATAGAACGCACCAGTTTTGCTAGAATTACAAAAAAGTTTAAAAAGTTAACACTAAAACCTAAGTTTGACCATGTTTTTTGTTACAAAAACACTAAAAACTACTAGTAATAATAAAAATATCAAAAAATGTATGTAACAAAAGTTATAGACAATTAAATTCTCTACATTTTATCTTAGTAACATATTTTGATAGAACGCACCAATTTCGCTAGAATTCCAAAAAATAAGCGAAGGTTAACACAGAAACCTAAGTTTGACCATGTTTTTTGTTACAAAAAACATAAAAACTACTAGTAATAATAAAAATATCAAAAAATGTTTATAATAAAACTTGTAGAGGATAAAATTATCTACATTTTGTCTTAGTAACTTTTTTGATAGAACGCACCAATTTCGCTAAAATCCCAAAAAAATAAGCGAAAATTAATACTGAAACCTAACTTTGACCATGTTTTTTGTTACAAAAACATTAAAAATTACAAGTAATAATAAAAATATCAAGAAATGTTTATAACAAAAGTTGTAGATGATTAACCAAGGAACAATTTATGCTAGTAACATTTTTAGATAAAACCCACCAATTTCGCTAGAACTTAAAAACAAGTACAAAATTAATTTGATTCCATAAAAAACGTTAATTTTAAAAATTACGAAAATAATAACCCTGTACCATATTTAATAACACCATAGATAAAAATTGAGTAAGAATCTCAAGTATCGTACGATGAAAATGAAAAGTAGGCACATAAAATATGATACAACAGCGAACCAGCGAATTTTCACCCTCCGTGTACTCGAGCACCAGAAGGGCGAAAATTTATTCACATTTGCAACACGGCGTGATATATGCGTGTATTAAACATCCAGGCGCAAGACGTCGCCGAAAATTTGTGACTAATTTAGTACAGAGTGTTTTATAGCGCTTGTATCATAAATTATCAAAAAATTCAACTCGTCGACGCTTATAATTCATAATATTTGCATTCAACCCTATGTAATATTAAACTTTTAGATTGATTTCCATATAATCCACCTAAACACCCAACCCAGTAGTAGTGTGGAAGTAAATATGTTTAATAGTCAAGCAAAACAACTCACGTGCGAGTGGTGAGATGTGGGGCGAACGTGTACCACCATGTAAATACACTCTGGTTTTCTGCTTTCGCTCTTAATCATATTGTCGGTGATTATAAGTTTCCTGGGATCCTGGGAAATCCCATACGAGCAAACGCACATTACCTACTTACCTACTACCGGTTTGTGTGTAAACACAAGTAAGTAAACAATTGTTAGTGCGGAATGAAAGCTGGAAACGCAAATCTGACGTAGCGAAGCTTTACACGCGATTGTAATGTCGGTTAACTGGATGTGACATCAAAAAAGATGCTTGAGTATTTAAACTTGATGCGTGTTTGGTGTGTTTGTGTGTTGCCGAAGAAAAATATAATTGAAGAAGTCAAGAAGGCTTTGCTTCGTAGCATACATTTAGGTTTTACTTGCTTTGAAAGTATGTACATACGAAGCGGGCTAAAGAAAAGAATAAATCGGAAATAGAATCAGTCAGATCGAGACTTGCGTAAATATAACCAATATCGTTAAATCTCGTCCTGTCTCCTGAGAGACTCGCTGGAACAAGAAAAGTTTGTTGGAAACTTTGTACACTTTTAGTCTGGAAATTTATATAACTACGTTCTAGTCAAAATGTTCTGTGTGGTTTGCAACCCCTTTAAACCAGACTTTTAAATTGAAATTTTTGGAAATTATACAAAATTTGTATGGATTTTTAACAAACTTTTGTTATAAACATTTGTTGTTATCTTTATTATTCATACCAGTTTATTTATTTTCCGTAATTAAATAAGAATTACAAACACAAAATTACGCATATTTTGACCATATTTTGATTAAAACATGTCGACTGTATTACAATTGTGTTTGGTTACTTCATCCAGTGCTGGGACGTGAAGCGTGTGCGATAAAAGGGTTTGCCCGAAATCCTCGACTTCCCCGACTCGTACAGTACACTGTAAAAGTCGCTTTTGTTGACTTTGTTTATGTTTTTCCACTCGCGCAAAGACTAATCCAACAAAATTCATCTTTTCCAACATTCCAACTCATCCTGCCTGTTTCCGACGCGTACACAAAAACAAAGTTCATGCAAATCTTTCCCAACAACCCCTTAGCATTTACTACATTCAACCATTCAGAGAAAAGTGATAATTAGTCTTTTAAAAGTTAAATATTTTCCTTGGAAATATTAAATAACGCGCACGTAATTTACAATTCAAATCATGATTGATTTCTTGCACAGAAAAGCACAATGTGGAAGATATAATTTGTTGCATTTTAAATGAAGTTAAGCTTTTTGTGAATTTAATTTTTAAATTGATTGTATATTTATTTATTAATTAGCAACGTAATTAAAAAATAATATGATGGTGATGTGGTTGTGTTGTGTTGCAATTAATGCATAAACTTCGTAGAGTGCCGTGGACGCGTAGAAAATATTCATTTGTTTGATGACATGGCTTTGGCGAGAAAAACAAAATGCATAATAAATATAATCAATAACAAACACTTGCGTTGCTTGTGATGCTTATGAAGCCGCGGACTATAAACGATCGTTATTCACAGGTTTATCACTTCACCAACATTTGTTATTACAACGTTTCGGGCGTGCTGTAATGCTTGAAACATAAACATTTCAAAACGTTCGATAGAGTTTGGAATGAAAGACTTTCAGTTTGAGTTCTATCGGACCCAAAACTTTCATTTCCGCTTAGTTATTTCGCTTCACTAGTGCACATTAAACATTATAACTGAAATATAGATTTTTTTGTGAGGTATTGTGAGGAAACTGACATTTTGCTAGATTTGTTTGTGTTTGGACGATTGTACAACACGGTGAAACCGGAAATTAAACTTTATCAAATGACCGTTGTCTGCGGCTACCTTAGTAGTCTCTTATACAATCAATAAGCAAGGAAAATGTTAAATACGTTGTGTAATTTTGGTTAAAATTTAGAAAACACAGCAAAAGTTAATTATTCACATTCGTTTTTCAATGCTTTTTGATAGAAAAACACTAAAAAGTTGTATTTATAATGAAAATATCAAAAAATGTTTATAATAAAAGTTGTTCAGTATTAAATTATCTATATTTTATGTTAGTAACATTTTTTGATAGAACGCACCAGTTGCGCTAAAATTGCTAAAACACATCAACTAATAATAATTCAAACATACTTTTTTAGGTGTTTTTTGATACTAAAACACTAAAAACTTCTAGTAATAATAAAAGTGTCAAAAAATGTTCTGAATAAAAGTTGTTCAGTATAAAATTATCTACATTTTATCTTGGGAACATTTTTTGATAGGACGCACCTGTTGTGCTAGAATCGCTAAAACATATCAACTGTTAATAACTCCAACCCAAATATTTCAGTGTTTTTTGATACAAAAACACTAAAAACTCATAGTAATAATAAAAATATCAAAAAATGTTTATAACAAAAGTTATAGAGAATAAAATTTCCAACATATAATCTTAGTAACATTTTTTCTTAAACCCCATCAATTTTCTTTAAATCCAAAAACAAACTCATAAAATTAAAAATCCCGAAACAAATTCCAATAATTTCAACAACATTTTTTTCACAATCTTTGTTATACTGCGTAATTAATTCATATTACCAATTAATTCCAATTAAACTAACCTAATAATCCCGTAAAGCTAATCCTGCTCTAATCGAATTAAACCTGTTATAGAAGCAAATAACGCTTGGACCTTCAATGACCAATCAATTCTCCAGTGCTCGTGCTGTTCAACACTGTTCGGTTCAGATGTGAGTAAATTTTTAATAAAGTTCACCTTGATCCCGTAAATACTTATTGGAATTTACGGCACACTCGTGCGGGTTTTGTCGGCAAGGTATTTTCTATTCTATCTGACCTTCTGATGCAACCGGAACCCAAAAATTCGTTCCCGCTGAAGAACTAAGATAACCAAGAAACCTTTCCTCGCCATACAAAATAAATACCAAGCGGTAAAGTGGAAGGAAACCCCCACAAAACCCAATTTATAGAATATTTTCCTAGTAACGCAGTTTTCATCAAAGTTATTTATTTATCTCTGCTTCAAGCCAAATTGTTGTCATTCGAAATTGTGCAAAGTATGAAGGAGAAAAAGACGAACAAAAAACGTTTTTACAAAGTTCCCAAACTTACTTACTCTAAGCTGTGAACTTAAAAGTTTTAAAAATTTTATCGTAAATGCAGAGAGGTGCAGCTGTGTGGTGTGTGTTGGGTTGCCTAAAAGCATATATGCATAATGCATTACGATTCTAACAAATATTTGGGAGTTTACTTAAAATTTTCAATTTTAACGTTGACTTCGAGGGCTTGGAAGATGATTAAACTTTCATGGTGTTCATACATTAATTATTTAATAGATTATAGTGTTATAAGTTAAATAATTAAACTATTAGAAGATATCTATTCAAGTTATGGAGTTCACTCCAAAATTAATACTGAAGTTTAACGTCAAATAACTAAATATTAAAATAAAATTTTAATTTTTTTAAAAATTCTATATTATAAAATAACTATTTGGCTAGTTGTCTTAAAAATTTTGACAAGATGACTATCAAAATGGCGGAGTTATAGTCAAAAAATGACTGAAAAGCACTACCAACAACTAGTAGATGAACTTTTTTGAACTTTGACGTCAAATATTTAAATATTGAGATAAACTTTTAATTTTTTTTTGAATTCTATATTATAAAATAACTATGTAGCTAGTTGTCTGTAAAATTTTGACAAGATAACTTTCAAAATGGCGCAGTTATAGTCAAAAAATGAGAGTAAAACATAAAAAGCAAAATTTTTTCTGAACTTTGACGTATTTCCAATTTTAACGTTATTCCTGACGCGTCAGATATTTAAGACTTTATGGTATTCATTCACATACTAATAATTTACCATATTATCCTATTAAAATGATTTACAAGTGTAATAATTAAATTATGAAACGATATCGATTTAAGTATTCCAGTTGTAAAGTTTGGAAAACTTGTGAGTTAAAACAATGTTATCTGACTTTCTCATTCGTTATTCCTTATCCCTTATTCGTTATTCCTTATTTCTTAATACCGAAACCTGACCGAGACTATTAGACGTAAATTATTCATAAGTCGCTAATCCCTGAATGTGAAAAACTTGCTCGCGCTCGAGTTGAAATACAACAGTTTGGAAAACTTTGCATTTACACTGAGTGCTTGCTCACTGGCGTTTGCAAATTTTAGTAGTAAGTACCTTCAGTTCGAATTTTCAAATTTACTAAACGAGATGAGAGGACTCTAAGGACTATCTAAGGAGTATCAGAACAATAAAGAGTAAAAAACGCGCTCGAAAATCAAAGAAGAAGCGATACTTTTTTATTTAGTTAAATTGGTTACAACGACGTTACAAGTTTAGGGCAGCTGGTTGACTCTCAAGTTGTACGTTTTTACGAATTTTCGGCTCACTTGACCTCACAAAATGGCGCTGTCTGTAAAGATACCCTTTTATGTAACACTACACTCGACGCAAGTGAGTGAGCCCGAGATGTTAGGAAGTTAATGGGCCACTTGAAA
Source organism: Atheta pasadenae (assembly GCA_030264155.1). NCBI lineage: Eukaryota > Metazoa > Arthropoda > Insecta > Coleoptera > Staphylinidae > Atheta > Atheta pasadenae. The sequence goes on along the minus strand of JARJDS010010802.1, from coordinate 24,031 downwards.
TCTCGCGACAAGAGTTGAACGTCTAATATTCCTCGAAAGCTGGCACCACCGAAAAAAATAAGTAAGCATTTTTCGGTCAAAAAGTAATATGCGTTTTGCTTTATGCCGACGCGTCACTCAAAAGCCAGAGAGAGGCTGTGGATGGAGTTGGGAGTGAAGAGAGCATCAATTCTTTATTCGTGATTTTTAAGCGGCGCACAGACGGAACCAGCGGCTTGACATTTTGTGACGTTTTGAATTATGAGATGGAAATTCATGTCTGCTTTACGTATTTATGGGATTTTGAGTATTTCAATGTTCACATTCAGTGTTTTTTTTATTATGGGGCTTAACCGTGTGAATGTGAACAAAGTATGACGTTGTTATTGTTTGTTATGTTCGGTAATTAATAACAATCAATAATTATAAGCTATTTTGATGAGATAACTTTAAAAAACTAAGGAATTGTATCCTCAAAGGTGTTTAAAGTCAACCTTTTTTTATACATAAAGTTTGTTTTATTTTAAAGTTAAATAATTAAATATTGGAGTTAAATTTTACTATTATTTAAATGCAGTTTTATAAAATAGCTCATTAGGTGTTTATATTAAAAATTTGATTGAGATTACTTTCAAAATGGTGGAGTTATGGCCAGAAAATGGCGGTAAAACACTTTTTAGGACTTTGTAAAACTTATCTGGACTTTGATATCAAATATCTAAAATTTAAGGTTAAAATTTAATGATTTCAAATTCCAAATTTTATAAAATGACTCATTAGCTATTTGTATAAAAAATTTGGTTGAGATTGCATTCAAAATGGCGGAGTTATAAATATTTAAAGACAAAATTTAAAAAAATAGAATTTTATAAGTGTGTAATTCACTGTAGCGCCATCTATAAACTCAAAAACAAACTGATGGCATCAGTAATTTAAAACTTTTTCACACTGATCTCTATCGTGTTTCCCAATCTTCCACTTGAGCAATGTCGTTTATTTCTTTTTCGTTGACTAAGTAATTTCTTTGTCGAGTCAGGCGTCGTATTCAAGTGCAAGCAAGCAAACCTGGCATGCGAACGAAGCCAAAGTCCCATTGACAAATGTGAGATTCTCACTCCGGATTCAATTTAAAACACAATTGACAACTAAAGGACAACCAAAAGACTATTTATACCGCGTGGCGGGCGCGCGACTTTTGAGTTTCGGACGGCGGTAACGGCGCCGACGGCGGCAACAGCAGAAAGGTAGAATGTGAGACGAAACGTGGCGAATGGCAAACGCCATTATGTCACACGCTTTTATTCCTTAGCAAGGTTCTACTGGCGTTAGACTCTTTTCTGTCAACCCTTACGCTGGGGTTGATTCTCGATGAGGATAAATACGACTGGGCACACGAATTTCCAACGAATGCGGACGTGACAAGCCGAGCAAATTTACTTTTACGCTATACAATTTGAAACAAAATTTCAAAACAAAATAAAGAATTTCGACACACAATTTTAGTGGTTTAGGATTTTTAAAGCAGGATAACTCAAAAATGAGTGAATATTTTTACATCTAATTTTGGCACAGGGTAGTTTAGCCAACCCTTTATTACGGGGTATAAACAAATAACAACATTTAAAATTTTAAATAAAGTTACCAAACGTTTTAAAATTTTTGGATTTTTTTGACTCCAGATATTTTACACCAACACCTTACTTTAATACGCCATAACTTTTAACTCCCTGTATATTTTTACATGTAATTTTGACGGAGGGTAGTTTACTTAACCCTTTATCACGGGATATAAACACATTATTGAATTTAAAATTTTAAATAGGGTTACCAAACGTTTTTAAATATTTGGATTTTTTTGACTCCAGACATTTTATACCAACACCAAACTTTAATACGTCATAACTGTTAATTCCCTGTATATTTTTTCATAACATTTTACTCAAAGATAGTTTAACTAATCCTCTATTAAAATCTTTAAATCAAATTTAAAATATTTAATATTATCCAGGGTTACCAAACGTTCTAAAAATATTTAACCAAAAATCTTAAATGTTCTCCCCAACATTTTCGGTGTTTCAAATAAAATTGGTGCATTTTATAAAAAAACGTACTATAATAAAATATTAATTAGTAAATTCTCTACAACTTTTGTTATAATATTTTTTCAATATTTCCACCTCAAATACAGAATTTTCGTGTTTTTATTCAAAAATTGCATCACAATCTAACCATAACCATTCTTTTGTTGTTAATTTCAGTTGTCGAAAGCGCCCTAATTAAAATCCTGTTAATTACGCACACTCTACATATAGTCTTCACATCATAAACCAACGTGTGTTATGCATTATTAATTATTTACTAACAATTAAATAGTTACAGAAGAAAATACAAACAAAAACGAAGAATAAACAAAACAACAAAAACCTTGAGGTGGCACGTCTCCCATTAACTTTCTTTTTAATCAACTTAAACCGCATGTCATTTTACGAGCTTGTCCGAAGTTTACGGCTTGTCATTGTCAAAGTAATTAAAAATTTACAAACTAATGAAAACAATAATTATCCTCCGCGCTGTTCAAGACCGTGAACTGCGAGAAGAGCGGCAGTCGCAAGTTCATTTGATTCGACATTTATTAATTTTCGTCCTTTAAACGTTTCATGACTGTCTTGGCGTGTCTTTAGTGTGACTTGAGACGCGGCACGTCGGCAATCAGCCGCGAGTCATAATAAAATCGCGCGCCGTTGTGACAAACACACACTGTCGCTGTAAATTTGCTAAAATCTCAATTAAACGTTTCGAGTTTACGATCGCCGTCGCCGAGGATGAAGTGTGGGTGTGTGTCATAAGAGAGCGGCAAGAGGCAATCAGGCAAACGTAAATATTGACACGGAGCGACCGCCGCCGCCGACGATGAGGACGACGTCGCGAGCCGGCACGACGCCGACGCCGACCAACTGTGCGAGTGCATTGTGTAATTTGCCGATTTGTCCTTGTCGAATTTCGACTTCAAACCCTAACCTCACAATTTCTATTTATTTATATTTACAAAAATACTTCTTAATCTTCATTACCAATTAATTACTTATTAATTACTAATTAAAAAAATAACAAGAAATACTTACAAATTTATTATCAACATAACACACTTTTGTTTTTTGTTTCTTTGCTTTGTTTTGTTTTCAATTGTTGATTATTCCGTTCCTTAGTTTTCTTTTGTTTTTTTTTCTTTAAAAATATTAACACTTGTTTCTTAATTAAAATTTGTTGTTACAATTAAATTTTGATATAGAAATCACAGTCTGATATATTATTTTGTTCTTGAATGAGATTTAACTACATGCGTTAGTTAGATGGGGGTTGCCGCGAGCTCGCGATCAGCGCCGAACGCGTGCGTCTCAACCCCGGCGTGTTCCGGGTCCGACTGTGGACTCGACTGTGCTCCGGCGCGGCGTGCCGAAATGTTGTGAACGCGCGACGGTGGCATCGGCAGTGGTGGTGGATCGTGGGTGGCGTTTGGTGGATGGGCCGGGGAAGGAATGCCGCCTGCTAGCGCAAACGATACGAGTCACCATCATGGTTTCGCGCGGTACAAATCAACGCGACGATTTCTTCTTTAACGCGCTAAAAAAGGTTGGAAATTTACAGCCACCCCTAGATACCATAAAAAAATATTTTATTTGTGGAAGTACTTTCTTTTCACTAAATATTTTCATTTGTAATTAATTACGTTGATGAGTAATTGTTCAATGATTTATTCTTTGTTCTTCGTATAGGTTTGTGTTTTGTTTTGTAATTTTTTTAGGGTGTTAATTAAATAGAAAGGAATTTTATGTTATGCGTGTGTAATATTTTACGTTTTATTGTTTAAATAACGTGAAATTTGTGTGAGAGTATAAATTCGTTTTTATTATCGACTAAATTTTGTTGGAATGTTGGAATTTGTTGGATTGTTGAAGTTATGTGAACGAGGAAACTATAACTTTGAATGGTCGTAGTTTTTAACCCCTTGTATATTTCGCCACCAAATTTTAACACAATATACTTTGACTAACCGTCTATCATATACCTTTCACTAATATTTATATTTTAAAATTAAACTAGGGTTACCAAACGATTTAATTTTTTTTTAAATTTTATGTTGTTTTATAGATAGAACAACTTTAACATACTATAATTTCCAACCCTTTGTATATAACATCATCAAATTTTGGTATAATATACTTTGACTATGTGACTACCAACCCCTATTTTTCAATTAAGCAATTTTTATTTCTTAAAACATATTTTCTCTAGAACAATTTTATAAAATTTTGTAAGTATGTTGTAATTATGATAACCTATAAACTATAACTTTGAAAGGTGATAACTTTCAACCCCCTGTATATAATGACACTAAATTTTGACACAATATACTTAAACTAACCCTTTATCAAGTAAATTTAACTAATAGTAATATTTTAAAATTTAACTAGGGTTACCAAACGTTTAAAAAATGTTAAACAAAATTTTAACTTTGTACTGAATGTTAACTTTAAACAGTCCTAATTTGCAACCCCTTGTATAAAACAACATCAAATTTTACTCAAAAATATTTCAACTACCTGTTAAACAACCCCTATATTTAAATTGTGAAAATTTTAATTCTTATGACGTTTAAATGCAATTTCAATTAATACTCCGTTAATTTTTTCGCTCATAAAAAATAAAATAAAAAACGAAATACTTTGCTACCTAATATTTAGGTCACAAAATGCGCCAATAATCTAAAAGTCATCGGAAGTGCTCGAGGCAAGTAATTCGTCGCGTCTCGTCGCGTCTGGATGTTTGCCATCGGCGACAATGAAAGATTTTTTAATGGACACTAAACGCCATTACCGTAATAACGGTGCCCTTTGCTCTCCTTCTTATACTTCTTAGTACAACTTGCTAGAAAAACGTGCAGTTCTCCAAGAAGGAGGATGTTCTTCAACCTTTTTTGTAAAGGTCAGTCCAAAACGGACCCAACTAGCCATCTAATCGCCTCTTACAGCACTCACAGGGTAACTTAAGAGACGTTAGTGTAATGTAGTGACTCACAAGGTGCACTTATTGTCCATTACTTTCAACTACTTAACAAAAAAACAGAGTAAAACACACGAAAAACTTTGATAACTACAATAATGACATTATCCTGGGTCATGTAATCTATTTGATTTATGCAAAACCGAGGAATGTTTATGGTAATGGCCTAAATGAGAGAATTAGATAGAATGTAATTGAAGGTTAGGGTTAATGTTACCAATTTGTAGCCCATTTTCTAAATCAAAAGTTTCGAATTCCATTTGTTGGGAAACATTAAAATACTTTTAGGCATTTGAGGAATTTTCAGTGCTTTAATACGTTGGCCTCGGGGTGATTTTTGTTATTTTGTAATTTTTAACAATTTTATACCCACCAAGCGTGTTTACATTCACATTGTTGCCGACGATAATTTTTATTGTGACAAGTAGGCGAGCGAGCACTCGTGATATATGTTTTGGTTGGTCTTTAGTGTAGTGAAAATTTGAAAAATGATTCCCGACGCGGTTGACTTACGGATATAAATTTCTGTTTGCGCCCAACTATAAAAACCCTTTTTCATTGTCGCGAGTCGGCGCGACGAGTGGGACTATCCTGCACTAGAATGCCTGCCGCATTGTTTCTGCGAAGTAAATGTGCGAACGTGCGGACATTGATAAATTTCCACCGGGCACTTAAATAAAGGTCCGACACTCGACGCGACGTGGTGGAAAGCGCGCGCTTTACCATTCATTGGGAAAATTGCAACTCTTTGTGTCACTTGCACACAATTACAGATGTTGCAGTTTTTGCGCAATTAAATTTCGTACACATTCATTGCGTGCTCGTTGAAGGTAACAAATATGTCAAGAACAGGCATTTGAAATAAAATTTTTCAATTCTGATTTATTGGTCCAACCCCTAAAACTACTTTTTTTTTAATTTTTGAGATATTTTTTCCCATAATATTTTTATGACAATACTTTGAAGCAAACATTTTTTTTAGATTTTATAAAAATTCTGAAAATTTTCCACAAATCGATTAGTAATTTCAACCCCTATGTAAAAAAAACATCATTAGTTTTTCTTGTGTTAGTGCATGCCAAAATATGAGGGTGTGCTATAGAAAGAAATTGGATAGATAAGGTTTGAACCTTGATGCGACCTGATGCGCAACATGGAAAAATTATGATATCACATCCAATGTTTGGAAAACGCCAGAGTTCGGGAGCGCGTTGGTTTAAGGATGTGCACGCCTCGTGGAAAACACGCACTATTACTATATCCGAGTGTGGTTGTCTGTGCGAGAGATATCTGCTAAGTGAATCGATAGGCACTCGACAATGCGATTTTCGCGCCAGATCGAGGGTGAAAACCCTCCGATGCCGGCGCGGTGGCTGATACCACCACTATCACCCTAATATCACCCGCGCTGAATTCCACGCCTTCCAACAACCATTGCGTGCTCTACATACGTATTAAAGCCCTATATCGCCGTGTAGAACAGATTTATTTGATTTCACAGAGCCGGCTTTGACTGGAATTAAATTATTTTAAACGCCCCATAACTCCAACAACATAACACAATAACACATTCGACCTTCGACCACAGAGAAGAAAAGAATTTGAATGTAAAGAATTTCGAATCAAATTGACCGTGGTTAATTTTTATTTGTATGAAAATCAATTTGGTATTTGTCAAGGCAGTAGAATAACCATCAGTCACGTGGGTGTCGCACGTGAACTTTTAATATGACTTAGCTCGTCACCTTGGTGTCGTTGGCGTAAGCCTCGCAAGGACGAGAGATGAACGATGAGGTTCATCATCTTCGGGCTGAACTGAACCGAATGCGCGACGCTTCTTTTTATTGAACGATTTTCCGACTTGACGCTTTCCCCTCGCAGCTTCCAAGGTGATCCGCGCCGATATTAGCAACCGCCCGCGATCATTTTTCATTTTTATGATAGACCCAACCCATCCAACCCCGCAGACTCTAAACTAGAGGGTTTATTAAATGATTAGAATCGCGCAATTTATTTCGAATACAACCGCACAACGTCATAAAATGTTTTTTTTCTTAAATAAAAACTTTTCAATTCGTGCTCTCAATTCACAGAGAGAGAGTTTAAGGGTAAAAGATGGCCGCCTCTGCCGCCCTTATTTCCTTTTATAGCTGTATTTGATTATTGGCATAATGCTGTGAAAAGGCGAAGAAAGAAACATGATAAGAATTGGATGATTTCGATGCTTTTTGCTTTCGTTGCTGTGTGAATTTAAGGTGTACATTGAGTACGAACGTGTGTTTTGATGAAATGTAAACGCAAAAAAGATGCGGAGACTTCTTCGAGCGGTAAAGCATAAAGTGTAATCGTGCATATTTGTATTCGGCGCAACTGAAGCAGTTGCCCCAGTGAGTTTGCTACGATCATTTGCCACAATATAACACGTACATTCATGAAATACAAATGTATCGATGAGTTTATGTGCTGCTGAGGTACACAATATATAAATCATATACGTATATACCAGATCGATTTCTATCAGTATAATATCCAAACTTAACAATCCTCACCTTGATAAATAACAATTCCCAGACGCTCAATAACTATCATAAATTCACTTTACTTGTCGAAGACCTCAGTCTAAACTAGAGTTTGTTTTGTTTTAGATTTTTAAAGAAAACAACAGAATTAAAACAAAGCCTACTCAGATACAAAATTACATGGCAAGCTTGATGTAAAAACAAAAAACAAAACACTACACAACTCGGTTCTCGACACAAATCATTCCTAATTCCTAACCTTAAATATAAAACACGAAATACTTTAAATCACTCAATGACACCCCCACAACTGCACGACCTGTCGTAATATAAAATTACAACTGCAAAAATCTAAATTTGAATTTCATTCGATGTTCTCTAGCACAAGCTATTAGCATGTCACACAGAAAATTTTCCACGCGCTCGCATTTTCCTCTTCTCCTTGGTTTTCTGTGCCTTCACGCCTTTGGGGCTTGTTTCGTCCTTCCTTCCTTAAAAAGCATCTTGGTCTAAGAACGAGGACTGATATAATTGAATTCGAATTCAAATTCGAAATTCGAATCGCATCGTGTCTACGTCTGCTCAGTACTTATTAAACATTGGACGAAATTAAATTCCTGTCTGCGCGCGCGTACACGAAGAAGAAGAAGAAGTCGTGAATGCGTCTGGGTTCTCTAGTTCTACCCCAACACGAATGCCATTCGTTAAGGGCAAGAAAGACAAGGCAGCAGCAAACATTTTATATGTAATGCGACAAAACATCGATAAGCTGCGCTGCCGATTCTGATCGGCAAAGAAATCATTGATCTACAAAACTCTAAAGTTGAAAGACATTTATACCTTCAAATCCTTTGAGAATACGTTAAAGACTTTATAAGAAAACAATTGAATTTGTAATGTTTTGGGATTTTTGATTGTGTGTTTGTTTCTGAAACAAAACAAATCAAAAACGCTTTTGTTTGGAGTATGGAGTATATTCGATTCTATTTAATTAAATATAAATCTTATTTGATTAAATTTAGGTTGGTAATTAGTTGAGTTCTGTGGTATTATATGCATTGTTTTGCACGGTGGCAAATGCCACAATCCCACGTGTCTGATTTCCTGATGGTAGCTGAGTCCCTGTCGTGGGGTGACATATTCTACGCGTCGTACGCGAATCGCATAAGGATTTAGTTAATTAACAGCTTGACAATGTACACGTGTATTGTTACAAACCGTCGCCTGCTGTCTGTCTGTGCGTGAAGGTAATTATCATCTATTTCGCGTCTCTGATGTAGAGAGAGTTTCGTGATTTTCTTCCACATCAAGCGTGTAATCCGTCTCTTTACGATGTTAGGTTCCCTATTTCCTGTATAAATCACTATACACTACATCCAGTCACTGTTCTCTGTCTTCTTTGTTCAACCACCACAACGCTTCACGTGTTAATGAAAATCAAAAATTTTCTTCAATAAAGAAAGTCTCCTAACCTCCAAAAATTGCAATCAATAAAATCAATACCTAGATTAATTGTATTTTAAAAACATTGAGGGGTAAATTGTCAAACAATTCCCAAAGCTTGTTTCGCCCAATAAACTCATCAGGCGATTACATTTAGTGCGGTTTACCAAAGCTCGAATTGCACTTTGTTCGGGAAATAAAAGCATTTGAAAACTGCGGTTATAGAATACTATAGATTCTGGAATTGCCAGATGATGGCAGAGTCAATAAAAAATATACTGCAATAATCTTTTGAGGCTTTGATGTAGATTTTAAGTGGAAGATAAACATGTTTGAATATTACAATATTTATGATGATGCAATTTTATTTCAACAGCGCACAGTGTGTCTGATCGTAATTTAGCAGATCAAACTGTCGAAAATATTAGATTTTTAATGTTAACAAATATTTATCAAATTATTTTATGTAAATCATTTATGTCGTCATAATAATGATGGTTTTTAAGAAAATTTAGAAAAAAATACGTATTGTAGGCAACCCAATATACATCTATACAATAAATAATTTTCATGTATCATCTCGTAAACCAAAATGTGATACAATATTTGAATGCTACGAATTAAATAACCCCTAAAATAATATATTTCACTATATAATTTTGTTAGAAAACAGTTTTGTCCGTTAAATTACCATATAGCACCCTGTGCGCTGTAAGTGAGAGTGGAATCTACAGCAATAAACAAAATAAAAGATGTCCGCCGAGCGTTTAGCATCATCTTATGCAGTCCGCCTGGTCGAAGGAAGCGGCCATTTTACGATCCACTTAAACTAAACCAAGACTTTCGAGTGTGTCTGGAAGATACTCGAAATTTAATTGCACATGTAATTTCTTCGCTCTTTACTAATAAAACCAACCCAGACGTGGTTAATGCTCACAGCATTTAATTTGTTGAGGCAGACCAAATAAGGCTACTTAAACGAAACCGCATTACCGAAATATTCAATCATCGCAGCACGCAAATGAACGCTGGGAAAGATTGACACAGGATCGAAATTCAATTCGTTGCTGTTCAGTCATCTATAGTCGTCAAATTCAAGCACTTTCGCCCATATATACACGAAGGGTGCTTCAGAACACAGTCCACGCACAAGTACACATCACTATCGGAAATGGAGAGATACGATTTTGATGCAAATTGCATTCGAATCGGTGCACTCTGTGTGTACCGATTATCGATAGTCGTGACGTACGTGATGTGACGAACAATAATTCTGATGGATGGAACGTGTTTAGGCGCAGATTGTTAATTGAAACCGATGCTTGACAATGGACAATTATTGTCGGCTATTAGGGTTTGAGCAATTTGTTACGATAACTTCTTTTTTTTTTAGGTTAATACTTATAAATCGTACAAATCGGTCAGGGAGCGTTTTTACCTGCTCATGAGTTGTGTTAATCACGGCGATAACGATAGAAGAAATTGATTGTACGCTGGTAATGAAGCACTCACCTGAAACAAGAAAGAAATAAAAATTAATTAAAGCACAAGAAATGCGGTTGGGGTGGTTCGGAAGTGAGTGAGAGGGGGAAATCTTGGTTAGTTCGGTTCCGCGGTCTTGTACGGTCCGAGTCTGCTTCATAGAATCTGCGATGAACAAAAACGCCAAGGAAATTAATTTCCCCAGAGTATTTTCATCGGTTCGCTACATACAACGCTGAAGAGCGCTGGTGGATAACAGCATGAAAATTAGTTCAGTTAAGCCTAAATTTATATGAGATTATAATTTTTTAGAAAATTGATTTGAATGGTGTCTTCATTTTTTTAACAAAGTCTTCAAAAACGGATATTCCTCAGTAGTTTTGAATATTCCGAGTTTTCTCCATTGATCAATTAGGTCTCGAGTAAAGCATTTCCGGTCTTAAAACTGTAAATTTTTAATTTCCAATTTTCTTCAAAGAAGAAAGAAAGTATGAAAAGCCGTTATCCTTAGTTATTTTCTCAAATTCCTAGAAATGATAGTTTTTTTTTATCAAAGAAACAAAGACAACCCCTTCTTTGTCTTTGTGGGTATAACCCGTGGTTGAATTGCTTAAGATGTTTTCCCAGTTTACAAGTTAATTCAAGCATGGCCTACTAAACAGAAAATTTGCATCGGCGCAGAAAAACAAATAAACAAACGAAGCGTAAACAGTGTGCGGTTCAATTACTCGAATTGTTTTTATTTCCCTCAAAAAAAGCCCCCTTGAAGCGTGGAAATGTATCAAAAATAATGTTTTGATATGACAATAACACGAACTAAGCACCAGGCTCAGCGAATAGGAAGTAGATATTGGAACAATGGTAATTTAAAACGATTTAATTTAAATTTCAAATCCCACGTCGGGTCCGTTGCACATAAACGGGCATAAACAAACCACCTTTGGAGCAGACTCAGTTTGTTGCGGTAGTGGTAGTGGCAGCGTTTCGTAATGCCGAGGATAAACTCGGCGGACCGAAGAAGCGATGGCAACAACAATCCCGGAAGCGAAGACGGCGGGCTGCACACGAGCGACAAACTTTACGACCTCCGCGCCGGGGTTTACCATTCGTCCTGGCCGGCCCGCGGTAATCGATACGAAATTGCGAAGACAACGCAGGGTCATCCTTTGCGTTCGCATGGCGGCGTTATCGCATTCCCACGACGCCGACGATCCACAGCACAGTACGTTCGTTGTCAGTCAGTCAGTCGTTGTCGAATGAAGAGACAACTCCTGATGCTATAAGTGTGTGTGTGTGTGTGGCTGTGGCCGAAGTCGTTTGCGATTTGCGTGCAGCGCACATCTGATTATTTGCTCGTTGATCTGCGATAGTCGGGTTTATCTTAATGGAGATTCAAAAAGCAAAAGCAATCATGGGCTAAGATTCGGTCTAAATCGTAAATTAAATGAGCCTGAAGACTTTTGATGCTAGACTGGACTTTTGATGCTTCCTGCGGCGATTACAGCGGTCATTATTAATCGATTTGAGGTTAGCGTTTGCGGTCAAAGTTTATTCCTTGTTCATGGGTTATAATTTGTTGCTCCATCGCTCCATCTATCGGTGCGGTCGAAACTTAATCCTAACCAACTTAGGTTACAACTCCGTAAACAACATAAACAACACCGCAATCATGTTGGTTATAAGCCCGAATTGTTATGACAGTTTAGGCGGAAGGGGCAAAATTGAAACGTTGCGGTCGGGTTCTGACTGATGGCCAGCGGGGGTGGCCCTTAAAGCAAATAACTTGTGTTGCCAACATTTCCAAACACATTTAACCTCACATGATGGCGCTCACGTTGATGCAAAGCTCAACAAGTTGCCTAATTTGCTTTTCAAGCGGAAATCATCAATCATTTACTTGTTTATTTTAATATAGAACTACCGGATCCATAACCAACAAAAAACCAACATAAACCAACGTTTAGTTACCAAAGTACTTCAAACAAATTTATCAAACTGCAAATAAAGAACCGAAAACTTTTCTCATATTAACACTTACAAACTTTGTTTGCAAACAAAATTTGTCTTTTCTTGGTTCCACTGTTCCACAAATTGTGTTCCAACATTTAGATCCATGTACGAGGTATGATCCGGTGTCTTCATGGGATCAATCCACAAGGTGATAACTATTTTTTGAGTTTCATGAGTTTAACTTGAGTTCTCCTCGGAGGACAGACGCTGCAGGCTCCAAAGACACATCAAAGCAAACCATTGCTAACGTATTTAAGGCAGTTAACACACTTAACGATCGCGGCTCTGTGGTTTTAGCTGATGCCGCGGTGGCAATTAATTAATAAGTCAAAATAAATCTAATCCTGGAAGAGCGGCGTACGTGCGAGTACATAAAAGATCATAAAAGTGCTCGCAGCGCTCGTAAACTGGGTAAAATTAAACTGCAGAGAGAGTTCAGACGAATCTATAAATATCGAAAATCATCCAGTACGAATAAACATTGAAAAGAGAACAGACGATAACAGTTTAAGGCCATATCAGTTTTGCACCACATCACAAACTACTTGTTAGATTTGTAATACAAAACAATTGAATTGCAGTTCATTATTTTTGCATAAAACAGTTTAGTAGGCTATGCATGAATAACCAAGTAAACAAAACAAAACAAAACACCTTTAACTATTCACAAATTGCTATGGGAAATCTTCATCCTGAGGTCTTAAAGGTCTTAAACTATTCAAACCACTCTTTATGCACCTTTCATTTCCGTTCTCTACTTTGTACCGCACTAGTACTTTCATACTTTATTCTAAAGTATTTATATTCTTCCGTGTTCCGTGTTTTCCCGTTTCGGTTCCGCGGTTTTTATGTTGTGTTTTCATTCAGTTTACCTCCAGTAAGACTTACCGGTTTCAATCCTGCAAACTTCAAAGCCCTTTTCAGTGTAGACGCTCGGCTGACGCTCAAAACAGCACAAAAATCTCCGCTTGTTATTTCATTTCCATCCGCAAAAAGTGAACAACCACCACTATCACTAAAAACACTCCTTCGGACGTTTTCGTTCAGATATTTATCTGGTTCCACATCTTCGACATCCAAACACGCACTGACTACTCGCCGATTAGTGGCGAGGCCACTAAAATCGCGCTTTTTACCACCATCGGTGCTATCAGACACATTTTGAACCGGTGTTGGTTCAGAATCGGATGCCATAACTTCCGTTTGGTTTCACTTTTTTACTCTACACAGTCTACACACGTACGTGCAACGAAAGAAAGTTAGGATACAATACAGAAAGAAAGATCAATAGCCAATAAGTGCTCCCAAATTGGCGATAAATAAAAGTTTTATACACTACGTAACTTCCGGCGTCAAAAACGTGATTTTTTTTTTGTCGAACACCGTTTAGTGTACTTAATTTAGATGAGGTGGTGCACTGACTTTAGTTAAGTCCAATTTTATTATTAGAATTCAAGCAAGTCAATGACTTTCTTTGCACTAATAAAACTTGATTTTATTTTAATTATAATTTTAATTATTCCTCACATAAAAAGTTTAAAAAAAAAACGTAATTTATCAAAAGTTTTTACAGGTTTTTAGGGTGTTAAGTTCCGTTTATGTTAAAACTAAACGTCCAAACGCGGTAAACGTCGAAGGAAGACTCGCCGCGAGTCCAGACAAACTTACACTCTGGACTTTTTAAAACTAACCTTATGCACACTCATCAGAGTGCATACAAAGTGTTTGAAAGCAAAAGCAAAACACTGGACGTAGTCAAGTATATTTAGATTTTAGACTGGGAGCTACTTTAACTTTGTGTTACACTACGAAGTTACAAGCTGAAACTGAAACTAAAACTTCGAATAAAACTCAAACTTTTGTGGGTGGATAACAAAATATCAAATTGTAATTTGTGTAATTCAGTCATTCAATCCGCCATTCATTTGATAACACTTGTAACCTTAGTTCTCCTGTTACTTTTGTTTATGATTATCAACATTTATTTTGTTTTTGTTTAGGTTTTGTTTTAAGTTGTTGATCCTTAGGTTTTTGTTGATTCTTTTGTTTTATTTGTGCGCTTTCTTTCCTTTCATGTTTTTCATTCATCGACGGGGCGTTCATCGGTCGCTTGCTTTAGTTTTTTCCTAGTTTCTTCTTTGGCAAACGTTGTCACTAGCAAAAGCATTCGCGCGGCGCCTACTCACAATGACATGTAATTACTCTGAAGTGTCCCGGTCGCGTCCCGTGCGCTGGAGTGCTCGTGAAAAGCGGAAGAAAACGAAAGATTCGCTTTTCTTGCGTGTACTTGTACATATAGAAAATGGTGCCTGGCTTTTCACCCCCTTGCACGACACTTGAAAAACTAGGTTAGTAAGAACTATTAAAAAAAAACTAAAAATTAGTGTATACCGTAATACTCGTATTATAAGTTGCCTATAGTAAAATTTTTTAAACTTCCATAAAATACTGGGTTGCCTATACTTCACCACAACAGTAGTAACAATAATTATTTATTGAAGAACGTCTAGTCCATTAATACTACTAGGTAATTAAACGAAACCTTTATCGGCGTTATCCTTGATCGTTCATTAGTTTGATTAATTTTCCGTGTAACCATTAGCCATAAAAGACGTGGGTTATGTATAAATTCATAAATCATCGTGGCACGCTAAGATTCAAGTTGAGACACTTTCGAAGACATTGTCTTGTTAAGTTTTGTGTCGTGGTGTCGCCATCTTGTTCACCAATAAATTGGTTTCAACGATATTCGAATAATTTATGGCACGAAATGAAAATTTCGTCACAAAACTTCTTATCACAACTCCAAATGTTCAATTTCCATTCATTAGATTTCCTCATCTGGAACGTAGAATCAATAACTCTTATTATAACGAACGTTGGTGTAGTACTTGTTGTTATTCTTATTATGCATTCCTTGTGTGTCAAGAGTCGAAGTCGCCGTCGAAGTCGCAGACATAACATTTAATTATTGCTCGTGAGTCTGAACGTGCACGACCATTAGCGATACGCGCCGAGCACAATACCAAACTGATAATTTATGAAATTCTATTATGTCTTTGCGTGTGCCCGGTATTTTGAATACAAGAAAGGTGAAACAAAATGGCGCTTGCGCGACGTTTTATTCGTGCAACGCAATTATTACAACGAATTGGTGCGTATCAAATGGCGTTTTGTTGTTTTTATTGTTAACGGTACGTGTGAATGTGTGTCAAAGTTTCGTAAGCATTTTTAGTAACGTTTACAAAACTTTACACCTTCAGGGAAAGAAAATTAAATTAGAATTTTCATAAAATAAAATTTTGTTTTTTTTTTGCAAAAAACAATTTTAGTGAAATACATAATTATTTCAATTGTTTATATCTTTTAAACTATAAAAGATAAAAATATGAACTAAAAATTATCTGAAAGACAAATAAATTATCTAAAACTTTTGTTTAAACAAATTTTCCGTAAAAAATGTTTTTCATTAACAAATTTTAGACTAAATATATCTTTCATTAATTTCTTATTTGGTAGTTTGTGAAAAATTTAAGGACTTCATGAAGTCTTCCTATAATCCCATAATAAATTATCAACAATTACGTCGTTACGTAAAAATACAAATGATTTATCGCATTATAAAACTTTGTGCGGAAGTAATTTACGCACAAAATGTAAATAACGCGAAATTTTATGTCATCGTAGTTTTTATTAGCCGTATTAGTCGCAATGAGCGCCCAAGTTGATTTAATTAGATGCCAGTGCATTAATTATCTCTCAGTGCGCCATCCAGTGCGTGCTGTAAGAAGACATTACAGCGATTGGTGAGCGCGATAGCTATGTAATTTAGCAATAAAATGCCACCACAAAATGAGCTGTAATGTTGCAATTATGGCACTTGCGTGTCACCAAATAGACTCATCGAGGGAAGCTCGCAATTAACGCTTGCTCGGGGAAATTTGTGTGCACTTGCGTGCGCGAATAATTAATCTCGGTTTGTGTCCCAAAGTTAAACGGACCTAATGGGAAGTGATTGTACAAGAAAAACAATTATTTGTCACGCATGTTGATGATGCACATCTTCGTGTGCCGGTGCAACACTTGTTGCGATGCATATCAACACAACATGCAAGGCTTAAAAAGTGATTTAGATAATTATAATTTATAATGACTTCCTGCTCAATTATTTTCATTAAAATGTTTTGTTCATCGTTAGTTTTTAAGTATTAAACTATTAATTTGTGGGAAATGTTGCAGTTTTTGACATTTTTCATTTAGCACAAAGCCAACCAAGCAAATCATGTTTTGTAATGTTATTTTTCTTGATGCAACACACCCTAAACGCTTCATTTTGTGGTTTTTCATTAAGTTTTTCATCTGCAAGCGAGTAAATTGAATTGACTGTAACATTGCTAGTGTTCTGTTCGGTTTGCTGCAACTTAAGAACACCCGCAACTCGTAATACTCGCGAATTGCAACATTCCACAACCGGATGACCTTGAACCGGACACACGATGCGTCCACAGCTAAAGACTCAATATAAATGTAAGTGACTGATAAAACGCACAGGTCATCAATTGCCTACATCATAACCTCGTCCTTTTGCCCTTTGACGACCCTACTCGCCATTTTACCAAACGTCCCTCGTAACTTGTAATCGCACTCCTAAAATCAGCGATAATCCCGGTCATAATCCAGCAAAAAACTAAAACTCAATGACATGTAAAGGGTTCGGTAAGTTGCTGGGCTGGTGGTAAATTAAAGTCGAGCAAATTACTCTCTTAACGCATGTAAACCGCCGACACGTAACGACATGAAATTAATAATAAAAAGCTCCAGCGTCGTTGGTGTCCAAAAAATACAACTGTGACAGGAATAAAGCGGAAAAGTTACACTTGAGCAGAATTACTTCGAGTTACAACGGCGTTTGTTGCTGGGAGAGTTGGCGAGAAACCGAAATGAATAAAAAGGAAAGCGGAGATAATCGTGTTGGTTAACTATACGTGCCGTTATTGCACGCGTAGGACAGACACCACCATGAGCAGCAAGCCAGCTAGCTGGGAACGAACAGCGCGAAGACATTTTTTGTGCTATTTTATATTCAAATGTGAATTTGAATGAAAATGGGATGTGCGACGCTGACGCTTTGTGCCGACTAGCACCGACACCCAGAAAAGAAAAACGTGCGTCCCAAATTTGTATAATACGTTTCCATTTCCACGCAGTCTTCCTCCAACCATCCCCTTGTCGCACAGCACAACAGCGCTTTCCGCTTGTATGGGATAGTAAAATTGAGCTGATGTGGCCATAAATGGAGATGTGGTAAACTTACATAAAGTAAATACCTACTTTTATCCATGTCATTTAAAATAAACCTACAACAACCCAGATAATCCCAAATGAAGAAAATCAACCAAATCAACAAGATCATCATAATCGTGAACCAAACAAAATTAACTTATCCTTCATCTTAAAGTTAATTTTTTATGTTTAATGTTAAAAATCATGGAATATCATCGGAAATCATAGGATAGAAATGTTGATAGACTAAGAAAGCTTCGATACATCATCTGTCCATTTCCTTTAACGTCCTTCGTGCAATTTTTGTATGTTTTTTTCGTTTTTGTGCGCGCCTGATGTTTCGTAACATCGTTATGCCACCTCAACGCTGTTCGGGGCTGTCTCTTCGCGCCTGCCTTCGTCAGGTTGACGAGCTTATGTGTCCCCAAAGAATATTGACAAAGTTCCTTACCACGAGACGACAAATCCATAATATTGGAATCACTACTAGTGCACCACGAGCACCGGAATATCACTAATATCGTAACATATCATAAATCATATTTTTTGTTCACTATATAATAAATACGAGTATCTAAAATGGAAATATAACCTAAAAAATGTGCATTTCATTCATAAAATGAATAATAAATAGAAGTATAACGCAATTTCAAAATATCTCACCTAGTTCTTCATGAGATTCCTGCCAATTCAAAAGATTAATAAATGAAAACTTTAATCATTTTTTTGTTTTTTTACTTGTACACTGAAAACTAATAATCTTATCACTGATTCACAAATCACATGTGCTATGATTATACTTATAACGACATCTAACGGATTTTTAAGGGAATAAAATATAGAAGCATCTTTAGTTACTACGAATTATTTCTAGATGGAGTTACGTGGTGTAAATTTAAAAATTTAATATTTAATTACTAATAAACATGTTATTCGTAAAAAAAAGAAAAATTTCCATTTATTCAATTTCTTCAATTGCGTGCTGATAAATTCCCAAAGCACAGACGTAAATGTAGGCACGTCTACTTTATTCGATTCGCTTCCAGGCTGAGCCCTCAACCGTTTGATACACTTCACTAACACGTAGGGAAAACTCTCCAGTGTGGGATAAAACGTTCATGAACACATTCATGAATAGGGTAGTGTATAGGGTACTGTTTCTCCAGTGCCTCGAGTTGCAGGTGAAATGGCATTTGGAGGCGATAGATTTTCACGCAAACAGCGCAATAAACATTCGCCAACGCCAGCGTGAACGAACCGAAGGGCTCACCACCACCGACGACCGCACGCCAATAAAATAACCAGAAAATGTTGCATCAAAAGAAAACGATGTGAAAAAGTTTCCTCTTCGCTTGTTCTGACATCCGACATGTTCACATACTCCCAAACGAGACACGCGCAGCATATTTAAAATCAAGGATAAATTGCAGATTTTCTGAATCACGAAAGCAACTTAGAAAAGTACAAAAGGAATTTTTACACCTCGGGAAATGTGCATTGGATGCCTTATACATACATTTCGAATGATATACGACTAGTTCGAATGGAAATGTAAAAATGTAAAGAGTTTTTGTGTATTTTGTATTTGTCGTTACCTAGAATATGCACTGGGAAAACGCGAAAAACCATTGAGACATATGTCAAGACAATTTCCCATTCACCCCGTCTTGTGTCGACACATTGCAACGTTGAATTTATATAAAAATTCAAAGCAGTGCGCCAAATCATCAGCTTTCACCAATACAAACAAAAAAAACAAAGAGTTGCAAGTAGCGCCACCTATTGGACATTCGCGTTTAAAAAAAAACAATTACGTACCGTTTCTCCGCAGTGATCTGATTCCTTCATACCATTTCTCTTTTCGTAGGTCCCCTCTGCAAACAAACGAAAAAACAAAACACAATTAATAACAAGTTTTTATCAAATTTATCAACACAAATGACAAAAGACAACACCAAACAAAAGAAAAGCGGTTATCATCCTTCGTACTAGGCAGTGTTAGGCTTGGAGTTTATAAAACAATTAATAAAAATGCAAATGAAGCATTTTAATTGCGAGACGTTGCGGTTCTTAGACCAGAGCTTCAACAATGACATTTCCTTGCTATTAAAACTCACTTTTTTTATCATGGTAATTTTTAATTGAATGAAACAGCGTATAAAAATGTAAATTTTTACTCTACATAAAGCATTACAACATTCTAGTGTCTGTAACTAGTTATTTTCTAAAAGTAGCGCCACCTATCGGTTGCTAGACTAACAAAACCTAACCAAACTTTCGGCACCAAATTTTTTTATTGAAATTAATATGAATTTCTGCATAAAACACTAAAATTGTTAAGGCAAAGAGAGTACTTTCGTTTGTTCTTCATTTGGGCGAAAGGAATACTCATAAAGTGTTTTCCGTGCGAGTATAAGCACTCTGGTACGAGTATGCAATGACAAAAGCGCTGCAATCGAAAATCCGATTGCGCTCCAACTTCCAACTACCAACCGAGTCTGCTCTTCTCCATCTTCTCACACACAACGGGCGATCATTGTGATTGTCGGCAAACTAGATGAGATTCGCGTTTACCTTCCTCCGGTTTGCTTCTGCTTCTGCTTTTGCTCAACCTCATTTCGGCGAACACTAAATTGCAATAAACTAATGAAACTTGGCGTTTTCATTGTGAGCGGGATAGAATAAACGAAACCGCTAACTAGTGCTGCGCTCTCTGGGGAGTTTAATTAAACTCAAGTAAACATATTGTTAATTTATTTTTGTGAATCTCCGACGTAAAGTATTACAAGATTTAGATGTACGGTAAACTAAAAAAAATTAAATGCAACGTTTTCATCCGGTGATGTAGCGGTAAAACGTCGAACTAAATACCGCATTCATTAACACGAAATGTAATAACTGACTTTACACAAGTCAACAAACAGCCGGTAGTCAAACGAGGCCGGAAGCGTATTAAATCCCAGAATTATTTTATTCATGAGATGTAATGTTACCGTTAATGACATCGTTTTGTTGTTTTTCCACTGTTTTGTGCCAGTTACGCCCTCTATCCGATGGTAACTTAAGTTATTTAAGATAAAACGTTATATATGGTTACAAAGTAAGGTTAGGTTGTATTGTATTGTATTGTATTGTGTTGTAAAGTTTGTAAATCACAATTTAAAGTTTTTGTAGTTTTTGTTTGCGTTTTTTTTCAATTCCTGGCGCGGACACGTGGTTGTTGGACTTTTTGTCACGTTTACAATCGACATTAACGCTTGTTGTGTGTTGTATGTTGTGTAGGTAACGAGTGAGAAGAAATATCTAAAGGAAAACGAACGAAACCAGCTGGAAAAAGTTTGTTTTACATTTCCATTTCGAGCTGTGTGCGAGACGAGCCAAGGCATAAATACTTGAATGCAGGGCTCGGCTGTAAACTTGCAACAAACAAGCAAAACTTGTAGATGCAGACGCTCCTCTCATGCATGAACATTATTGTCACAAACGAGCGTGCGCACAAATCGCATTCGCATGCATATTGCAACGCGTTGAAGACGAAAAAGTTATGTAGCAAATGTGGGTGCTCATGTTGGCTGTAAAATCTTTAACGAAATCTTTCTTTTCTCGCCAGTGTGTTTGTGATTTGACAACAAATTTTGTTATGAAACGCGAAAAACACTTGATGCGTTCATTTTCAGGTTCAATGAGTAGTGAATGAGTAAATGACGTTGGGTAAAATATTTCATTAATCACGTTTGCTCGTGTGTTCACGTTTGGGTTTTGAAACCAAACTTGAGTTGATTGTCAGCGGGCGCTGCTACCGATTATTAATTATCCAGCATGCGTGCGGTGGGAATTCTTGTCTTGAATGAATTTTCAAGCTACAAGAGAGTGTGGTGATGAAAAATCCGTGCGCACATTATATTGAAGCATTTGAAGCATGATGGAAGCACAGAGGAAAGCAACGCCGAAGAGATTCCTGACTATATTAAGGCAGGCTGTCAGCCATATGCCGCCGCTGCCGCCATTAAAGCCATGGTGCAAGTATCGCGAGTTCTTCTCAATGACATTGCGTACAATATCAGTGGCAGGCTTTGTCGTTATTTTGTCGTTGCGACAAAGTTGCGCTGCAGAGCCAAAGGAATTCGTATTATTCGCATTATGTCAATGTCATTAGAAAGAAACATGTTTTCGAAAATATATCATAGAATATTTGCCACTATGCAACAAGCATAATAAGGCAGGCAGCCTTTAAATGTAACTTTAGAATCGCTTTTCTTTGAAAATCTCATTTTGACTCGTGCGGGTTTAACAGAGCTGAGGGATGCTGAGAAAGGTTTTACGATGCGCTTTCCTGCTGGTTATATATATAGATAACCTGATTGAAATAGAATTTATATACGTTTTATGTATATAAGTTACTAAAATGAGAAAAATATCGATGAATATGGAATATTCCGAGTTGTAATAAAGAGTTATTGGAAAATATTCAAGTTATTACTTATTATTGATATTTGGAAACATTTTCTTCTTTCATTATTTATTAATTCAAATATTCCAAGTTGCTATCTACTCCGTCAGAAATTTTTGTTAAGATGAAACTTAAAATGACAGAGTTATAAACACAAAATGGTTGTAAAACACTTTTTTAGTATTTTCAACATATTTTTGTTTACTTTACACTTAAATATTTAAGTTTTAGACAGAAATTTAATATTTCTTCCACTGTATTTTAACAAAATACTTTATTGGTTATAATTCCTGAAAATTTGGTTTAAATTAAATTCAAAATGGCGGAGTTATGACCAAAACAACGTCAGCTGAGGCACTTTTAACAGTTCATAAATTATATAGTTCTTTAACCTTAAATATTTTTATTACTCACCTATATTTATAAAATTTTCAAATAATAATGTAATAAAATATGTTATCCTTTATCTTTTGACAAAATTTGGTTAAGTTAATACTAAAAATGGCGGAGTTATAGTCCTTAAATGACGGTAAAACATTTTCACTCATTTTAAAAATATTTTAGTGCAAAATAAATAATTTAAAGCATTGACATTCGTTATATCTGCCCTGAATATAAAGAATTTTCACATTTAAAGTCCACGTAAGTCCTACTAAAACCGGTTTAAATAGTCCGCCTATACTAGGCCAAAGAAATAAAATAGTTGATTTATGTAAGTACCACATACAAGAATCTGGACTAGTATTACGGAATAAATTATTTTACAATTGCAAATTTTATAATTGCGTATTTCTCTTAGGTTTGATGAATCTAAACGAGTGTGTAGCCTTTATCTGTTAAACACATTTTCACGCTTTTCTATTAAAAGTTTTAAAAGCTTCGTTCGAATCTTAAAGAAGAAAATCTGAGACAAAGAATCTTTTTTTATATAAATAAAGGAAGTTGCCCTCTTGTGAACTAGCTGCTTTCCCGGTGCCGTGCTAAGAGCCGTGCGAAACTGCGAAAGTTTACGTCCATCCGATAAGTGCAACGATAAGACTTCCAGCGAAAGTAGAAAAACGTTTCGCATTGCCTTTGTGGCCTACGTACAGTTTGAAAGAGAAGAGACGTGTGAGGAGATGTGGTGGAAGATGCACGACGTGTGTGGTGTGTTGGTGTCTCGCCGCAAAGTGCGAACCCGAGAAAAAATAAGAAAAATCACATTCGCCAAGCGGACTCTCGGTCCTCGAGCTCTCTACTTGCCTTGGGGTGGCGCGCGCCGGCCGTGTAATCAACTACTGTGATTAATGCGAAAAACTGTTCGTTAATCTCCCTTAGGACCGTATTGCTTTCCTCTCCTGGCGCACCGAAAACTATTCTTTACGTTTACACACTCCAACGCGCATATTTCACGCGTCTCGTTCGGTTTTCGTGTTCATGTTAACCTTGTGCCAGTATTTTACGTCGATGGGGGGAAACGAAGGGATGTAAGCCACAATTTACGCACGAATTTACCATATTGAATTGTTATTTAACGTTTTAATGCTACAAACACTTAAATAAAATGTTTATTCTAAACTACCAACCACTAGATGGCGCTGCTTCAATTTAGTTTTAGTAAACGGCCACTAGATGTCGTTATATGTCATTTAAGTTTCTAACACTAAAGTGTTGTTCCGAAATTAAATTACGGCTTGACGAAGAGGAGCTTAAGGGCCAAAACACCATTCGCACTCGTAGATTTTCAGTAACCACAACAAAGGGATATTTTGCCGCCAATACGTGTACATATTGGCACTGTGAGCTCTTTGAAGACCAATGCCGC
>JARJDS010010789.1:0-34901 GCA_030264155.1 Atheta pasadenae | reverse complement strand
GCTGCACTCATAAGATCACGTCCGAATGCGGTATTATTCGTTACAACTTTGACACATTTTCCTGCATCTCGGAATTTGTTGATGCAATTTAAAACTCCGGGTAGTAACACACCAAAATGACTTAAAACACCGTCATTGTCACATAGAATAGTATCAACTGAGTTGAACAGATCTGCGAGTTGTTGCGATGATAGCGATTTTAAATCAACAGTTGTCATTGTGTGTTGTTTATAGTCGTAGTACTAGTAAATACCATTAAATATCAACGGAAGTATTTATAGAATTTATGAGTTATGTTCTGGTCTGTGTCGCCGTGGGTTACATACTGATGTGATTTTCTACGCGCAAGTCAACTTAACTGCTCGATAACAACGTTATATTGTTTAATTAGTTATAATATCTACAGTGGGAACTAAAGTATGTCGATATATTGTGCAAAATATGAGTCAGTTATTAATAAGGACTATATTTTATATGAGTCATTTTCAGTTATGTAGGTTAACATACAATTAATTATCTTTTTCTGATTTTAAGTAAAAACTGAATAAAGTTTTAAGTTTTTAGGTTAGTTTTGGGTTATGTTTGTATATTTTTAGGTTATAATATGTTGAAAGTAGTCAAAAAAACTAATTTAAACATTTTAGGTTTGATTATAAGTTTTAGGTTATAAACGATTAGAATAAGTTAGGTTAAAACAACACGTAAACAATATTGTTAAAATATTATCAGTGTAAACAGATATTTATCTATTCATAACGCAAATCATGAGTTGTTTGTACAACTTCAACGGCTTAAACAAACCGTAAAAAAAACTTAGATAAAAGGCAGTCTGTTAAAAAAAAAGTTTGTAGTACCAAAAAAAAAGTTACAATGGCAGCTGTGAATTTAAAATCTTTAACAAAAAAACAATTATTCGATGTGTTTAATTCAGTAGATCATATACTTTGTGATAATGATGGAGTTCTCGGCGTTGGTGGAATATTATTTCCAGGCGTATCAGATTTTATCAAAAAAATGCGTGATGCTGATAAAGATGTAAAAGTTGTTACTAATAATACAGCAGCAGGAAGGATTAATCTAAGTTCAAGATTTCTGAAACAAGGTGTCCAATTCACACCAGATGATTTTTTCACACCCACCTGTGCTATGTTTGATTATTTAAAACGTACGAAGTTTAGTGGTAAAGTTTGGGTAATGGGAACTGATGCAATGCAAGCCGAGTTTGAGAAAGAAGGATTTCTTTTGGCAGATTCTGAAAATGTATTTTACGAAATAAATGAATTTAGATAGTTTGATTGATAATTGATTTAATTGTTTTTAGCCGAGAATTACCCCCGTTTCGGATACACATAATTATCTACTTAGTGAAGACCCAGAAATTAAAGCCATCGTGATTGACATTAGTATAAATATTACTTGTGGATGTATTGCAAAAGCTATCAATTATTTAAACAAAGATCCAAGTATAATACTTTTATTTGGTTGTACAGATGAGGTTATACCTATTAGTAAAGAAGTGTCAATAATTGGTATGACATATTTTCAAAATTTGGTTTGTGAAGTAACAAATAAAACACCACTGGTGTTTGGTAAACCTTCGGATTATTTTGGGAAGTATTTGATTGGAAAGTTAAATTGTGAACCGGAACGTACACTTTTTATTGGTGACAGGTTAGTACAATACTTAGTACAAAATGTTAAGGTTACTTATTATTATTTCTTTAATTATTAATTATTATTAGCTTGAAAAGTGATATTTGGTTCGCTAAAAATCAAGGATTCAAACAGATATTGGTGCTTTCTGGAATAACTACAATGAAAGATTTAGAAATCTGTAAAGAAGCTTATAAACCTGATTATTATATCAGCAGTATTGAAGATTTAGAATTACTTTTAACGAATTTTTATTAAATGTAAGTTTTCTAGTGAAATTATTTTAAAATTTTCAAAAATCAATTTTTTTTTTGCTTTAACAATAATTTAGAGCTATAAAAATATTATGCCGCATTACTTCTAGGAAAGGAATTATTCTAAAACGTTCAATTATTGATTTTATCTCAGGACTTTAGAATTAAAACGGACATTAAAACTTTAAACGCGTTTATGTCAAAACTCATTTTTTAAGTTCCAAAGACATATATCTCTGACAATTTTCAACCGAATGACTTGAAACTTGGAATATATCTTTAAATATACATTGTCTATAGATGTACATAAGATTTTGTTTTTATATTGCATAGTTCATTTAATATTAACAATTATCTGAGAAGTTATTTGTCCGGCCGTAGCTACTGAAAAAAAAACACGTCATCGTAAAAACGCTGTACGGCCGCCATTTTGTAACAAATCACTTTAAAAAAATAATTGTAATTAATCACTAACATGTACAATGCAATCGCGTTACTAATATGTCTTTTACTTAGTATTTTTTTCTGAAAAAAATCAAAAAAGTTGTTTTTCGCCTATAGAACAATTGACGTCCTTTATGACGTAACTTTATTTATTAACAACTGTTTTTTACCTTATCAGTTTTATGGTTTTACAGCTGTAATTGGGTTGTTTATTCACAAATTATCATGGAAAACAATTTTAAACAAACAAAATTTAATGAAGTCGAAATGGTTGGAAAGTAAGTGTGGTGGAATTAGTAGGAAATTATTCATGTAGTTAATCCTCCTATATTAAAATTTATTACAAATAAACTTTTATACCAAGATCACACACACCTCAAACACACATTTACACACTGTAATGTAAAAAATTCTATTACAACTCCAGAATCATAAATACATTGATCATTAATCACCACAATTGGTAATTCAGTAATCATTTCTTATTCTATCGAAAAGTATTAGAATAGCAATAACAATAACTACGAATAATAAAAATTTACAATATTAGTAAAACCCCAAGACTCCACATACATTGATCCGAATTTCAGTTCTTCGACAAATTTCGAACTATTACAAACTCTAGGGCCAGTACTATACAAAGTTTCGTGCTGTAGGTGTAGACAATGAAAGGATAATGATTGATTGTGACCAGACGTGTCGCTGTTGGACTTAATAACCAATCAGAAACAAAAAAATCTGAATTCAAATTACACAAAAGCATTGTTAGTGCAGTGCAATTCAATGAATGAAAAGGAAGTGAACTCCTTATAGAATCAAGTAATTTATTAATCCATTAATGAATAATCTAATCTTCGTGTACCAAGAGTAAGTATGGTATTAACATAATAATTTATTTGTTAAAGTCGCAGAGGTAAAATGAAATACCACAATGAGTTCATGTAAATCGTTGACAACCAAAATCACCATTGGTAATTGATGAGATGGACAAAAACGATGCGATGTAGATGGTGATTGATAACTAAACATTTTCAATTATTTATGACTTCGTACGATGTTATTGTTATGATTTTAATGCAACCTTATCTATTTATTGTGAAATGACATGATTTGATCATCATTGACTATCTGGCAGTCGCACGGCGACGTTTCTGACCCTTGATGTTTATGATTGCTCTGATCCGTTTGGTTCGCCGCACGAAAATCGGAGCAATGCGAAAAGACTTTATTGCATATTGATTTGAATTCGTTTATGTTTGATTCGCAATCGCCAAATTCGCCTTTTTTCAATGCTGTTAGTACATTTATACAATTCTGTAACAAAAAAAAACATTTATTTTAATAATTATTACAACACACAAAACATTAATGATCGTTTGGTTGCATACTTACTTCAATATTTACATCCTTAAATTTATTGTCAAGACTACACACCAAATTTAGGGCAGTTTTCTGGTTCTTAGGATCCAAAAAATACAACATCTTCGCACCCTCCAAGACAGCCTGCATAGAATTCGAGTTCTTATCTAAAAAGTCGTTATTCAATTGTTTCGCTTCCTTCGCACGAAACAGCGATTCGGTTTGGCTTTTCAGCACATCGGCGACAGCAGGATCCAGTTCGACTTTGTTTTGGTTCATGAAATGACAAAATCGAACAAAACAACTGTGCAGTTTTGCATTATTCGGTTCCAATTTATGAGCACGTTTGATTGATTGTAACATTAAAAGTACTTTTTCTGTAAAAAAAAACATACGATATTAACAATCTTATCAAATCCTTAAATAAAGAAAACATACTTTTCCTGTAATAAACTTCAAAAGCCATCAAATGCGTTTCAATTTGATTCCCTGCTAAAGTTTGCAGTGGTCCTAAAAATTTGATGGCTTGTTCTAACGGATCATCAATCTAAACAATAAAAATTAATTATCAAAAAAAATCAAACAAAAATAAATTTTCAAATTATTAAACACCTACTCTAGCAAGTTTATCAGGAATTAATTCATCAAGTTGCGGTGCATCAGCTTCTACATCACCCTGTTGGCGTGATTTATGATGTTGATCCTTCTTCACCTGCGCTTGAGCCGCTTGAGCGCTCTCCTGCTCGGCCTTCTTGCGCGCCTTACGCTGCTTGTTGCGCAGTTTCTTCAATTCCGATGGCGCCAGGTTATCTGCAAACAAACAAGAAGCATTTTAGTAAAAGTGCACAAACTGTGGTGGCCGCGCGTTGTAGAGCAAAACGACCGCGCCCAGACCGGTCGTTGGCCATGCATTGCAATAACAAATACGTGCTACATATTCATAAATGCACACCATTTTGTTACAAGTTACAACAGCCAACAACAGACCAATAGTGGCAAACCAACAACAAACACTAACACTCTTTTCATTATTTTCAACATCAAAAATAGCAGTTAAAACTTAAAAACTTAAAAATACTACGACGCGGTTAATTGGTAAAAATAAAAATATATTTATTTACATGTTGCAACATGTGAATGTAATTTTTAAGGAATTTTATATTTTGAGCTGGTACCATAAATGTACATTAGTTATAACATAGATACAACGAAATCCGTTGTGCTCTGTTTGTGCAAATCGTTGATATTACTTAAAACTTAAAACCTTAAAATATTTTACTAGTGTCCATTTTAATTGTATGCCAAGTGAAAGTAAGTATTGTAATTTTACTTGGACATAAAGACAGACAATGTATTTGTTATGCTTTTTTAGTTGAAATTAATAATTGCATATTGCAATTAATAGTTTGTGTAGACTTGTACATTTATTTATTTCGTTCCAATACAGGTCACCATGAGAGTATCAATTTCGTACTTTAATAAATAATCGTTTAGTCTTGCAACAAGTACAATTAAACGAAACATTCCTTTCCAATTTAAGTATTAAACTCTAATTATTTTGCTTTTCAATCGATTTTGTTTCTACACAATAGCACCGTTTTATTTAATGAACCAAAACTTTACTCACAATGAACTTTTTTCTTAATTTCTGGATAATCGATAATATAAATTTGTTGCTACTAACTTTCTAGTTGTGTAGTTTATAAATAACGACTCTAGAAATGTCATAAAACAAAAAAAATATGGCTTAAACAATAGACTACATAAAAATATTATGCCGTTTGATTTGTAGAAGAAAATTAATTTTAAAAAGTTCAATTATTGATTTGACTTCTACAGCTGGTATTATATAGAATCCAAAAAAACTATTGGTTTTTTATTATTAAAATAATTAGAGAAGCTGTTTGTCCGGTCGTGGGCCACGCCAAAAAAAACACGTCATCGGAAAAACGCTGTAGAGCCGCCATTTTGAAATAAATCGCATCAAAAAAAATGATTGTAATTAGTCATTAACATGTATAATAAAACCACGTTAAAATTATTCTGTTTTATGTTGTAGTATTTCAGAAAAAAAATCCCAAAAAGTCGAATTTTTAGGTTAAGAAGACGCCATTTTAAAACTTATATATCTTGAAGTTAAAATAGAAAAGTAAAATATTTTATAACAAAAAACAAGTTTTATTGATCAAGATATAAAATCCAATGTCTCAATTTTTATTTTCACAAATAAAATCAGATCATAAATATTCGTAGTAAAAGCTGTTAAACTATAAAGTTTATTTTTTTATATGAATAACTTGACCAGTCACCGATGACCATTGTGCTGTTGGGTTTAAATGTTGAATGGCATAATAACATAATGGAACGATTTATAAACTATAGCCGCCATTCTATTCAATCGAAATATGACCGGTGTTAATACCATTGTGCGAAATTTTATGAAAAGGAAATCATTTTGTCCAAGTGTAACTATCTCATGGTGAAAATTATTGTCGCCTGGTCATTGAACACACCAACACCAACATTCCTTGGCTTTCCATTGGCTCGCGCTTGACTTAAAACGCAGTGACGCAATAATATGATTATTATAGATTAAAATCGACCACGTCTCGTGGAGTAAAAGCGAAAAAGCGCGCAGCGCACACAAAGTATTTATAAACTATCGTTTTCAAATATCTACAGTAAATCTCCTTATCGATTTTCTTGCCCAACTTATAAATTGGCATTTCTGCGGTACAAATATTTCCAGTAGGTAGACATAGACAGAAAGAAAGAAAGAAGTACGTGCGCGAATGTTTGTATAGCTCATTGTAATACCCATAACACGGCAATAACAAATCGGTTGCTTTGCTTTTGCTTGCTCTAGTTGTATGCTGTTCGTTCACCGCAAGCAAAAAAATGCAATTTCCTTTGGTACAACAACAAGAAATTTTATATATCTTTGAATTTTCTAATTATAATAGCCGTTGCTGTTGCACAAGTGGGTTTAATGCGATCGCGATTCAAATGCGAACGAATACATTGGTGGCAACAATTTGTCTTCAACTTTTGGAATCGACAAAGTGACTTAAAGTTCGCTCGCGGGGAATTAGCCAACTCAAATCATTCGTGCTAATCATATGAATTATATGACCCCCCGCAGCCTACAACACATTTGTATAAATTGTCTTAGTCGAAATTGGGCAACTGTAATCGTTTAAATTAGAAACAAAAAACAGTGTATTGAGTATTTATTGCGCTGGGTATGGAGATAGTCAATCAGTTTATTTTTATTATTTTTTGGTCGGGCGTGGTGCGCACATTCTAAAAAGATCAAAATCTTACGTTTTTATTATTTTGATTTATGGTACAATTTACTGGACACGAATTGCATTCAATCTATCAATAAATAAATAACTAAGTAAACACTGCGAGTATTATGCAGCTCTAAATTTGGCGTTTACGTTAAAAATTTACAATTACAAGGTTAGTTTTGAAAAGTTAATTTGAAAATTACGCCATAATTGGTCATAATGCCATTTTGAAAACATAACCCCTAATTTAACCTCAAACCTAAAATAACCGTATTTAATTAAACAAGAACTACGATTAAAAATGATAAATTTAAACAAAAAAACCAAGATATTCAACTTTATAATAAAACTACCTCCATAACATCTCGCCTGTATTATGCATGAAAAAAATGTATGAGAAATAATTTTTAACCTAAATTACTAAATTAAATATGTGTAGACATAAATAAGAACGCCAAGGCCAAAACCTATTGTATTCAAATGTAATAATGAACTAATTCGTTTAATCAATTGCTATAATTTTAATTCGAAGGTGTTGAAACAAATTAGACTAAACCAAACAAAATTATAGTTATAATTGTTCTTTGCCAAACACATTAGCGCAAAGTAAAACAACCTTAACAATCAAAAATCACAAATTATTCCAACAAAACTCATATTTCAACAAAGACAATAATTGTTTAATGCAAACGCGAATCACACATACATTACAGTAATTAAATTGACGCAAAACGCTTTAATTCAATTTATCTAATCCAAGGTCATTGGTTTTACAATCTCGCGAAATGTACATTCAACAAAACATTTAAATTTCAACTCTTTAACCAATGATTTCCGCATATTTTAAATTTACCAACTTAACAACAATTACTTAACTTTTTAACAAGAAAAAAAAATTAAAGGAAAAAACCGAAATTTAAGATATTAAATGAATAAAATATTAAATTAATACATAAATCCACATCACATCCGTGGGTTGGGCTACTTCTTTTCTCAAACCAGCTACTAATTGATTGCTATATCTTTTTCGCTCTGATTTAATTCCGCCCGTAATTATTTAATTTATGGTGTAATGCAGAAAAAATGCTCAATCACCTTTTGTTGCGCCTGTCGTACACATATTTTATGCAAAGGCTTTAGCTAAGCAGCAGTGCTAGTAAAAGTTATGCAACGACGAAACCAGTTTTTGGCTTCATTTTTCAAATACTCTACCGCATTCGGCAAGTGAGTGTTTTAGATTCTGCCAGACTCTATCGCATTAGTAGAGCATTGAATGTATGTTTTTAATTTTTTTTCAAATCAGTCTCGTGCCCGCGTGCCGGGTTATTAAAATTGGAGCATTCCAACCATATATAGTTATAACGAGCGAATGTGCTCGCCGCAGGCCAGGGCAGGACACTTA
The DNA here is from genome assembly GCA_030264155.1 of Atheta pasadenae. Taxonomy (NCBI): domain Eukaryota; kingdom Metazoa; phylum Arthropoda; class Insecta; order Coleoptera; family Staphylinidae; genus Atheta; species Atheta pasadenae. Next base: position 26,496 of record JARJDS010010789.1, on the reverse strand, counting down.
CCAAGCCAGCAAGCGATTGAAAGAAACCACCAACCGCCAACTTACTTGCAGAGAGTAAACTCAAGACTTTACAACTTAAAACTTCTTACTTCTTACACTTTCGCTGTGTTCTATTCGCTATTCTCAACAATTACTATAACTATTGGTATTGCTTCACCGCATTTGTTAGCGCGAGCAAGCAGCTCACGTGCGGTGTGGATTTCTTTTCTTTTCCGCGCTTGGCGTTGCGCGAGGATCATACACCTTCGATTACATTACATTACAGCTCGCACGCGTCAACCTGTTCGCGCCGATTGCTTGATTATGCATTATAAATGCATGACTAATTTAAGCGGAACATCTCGCCGAAGAAACAATGACATTAACATTAATTGTTTTATTTAAATTAATTAAATACGAGATATAGTTTGCCCTTTTCATTGAATGCGATTGGAAAGAACAATTATTTATGTTTAATTGAATTGTTCGGAGTAAAATGTTACAATGTAATTTATTATGTTGCTGTCACCTCTAGATGGAAGTTGTGCATGGGTTGATTTTTAACTTTTATACTAATTTACATTTTTTGACAATTTTCTAATTTGAAAGTGTCGATTCCAACGTTTTATTATTATAATAAACAAACTCTCTGGTTAGTAAAGAAAGTTTGATTTGTTTTGTTTCGGATGTTGTGATACTTGTAGATTAATTAGCTCTAGAAATAATTGAGTTATATCCGTAACATTTTTATTTACAGTAGTTTGAAGAACAACCAAAATTAAATACAATAAATGTCATTCTTTGCATATAATTATTAATTAATGGAAAAAATATCCAAAAATAATTGAAATATTTAAGTATAAAATAAAGAAATAACAAAAAAATGTTACATTTTCCATAGTTATTTTTATACAATTCAAAATTAATTGCTTTAACCTTTATATATAACCGGAATGACAATAAATTCATCACCTACAAGAAAATTCTATCAAAATGTGATTGTGCTATTTACTTAACGTGTCAAAGTTTTATTGCTTGCAATTCAAGAATATAAAGATATTGGTTTGGTGTGGTGCAGAAAGAGACTCCGTGACTTTTAATAATTCCATATCAAAGAAATATAGGTTTACTGAACTTAATAAATACCTACATTGGCACTAATTCATTACTTTACAAATGTTATTATTTTATTGCGCTAAACGCAAACAGCCACAACATGGGCAGTGCACAAGTGTCAGTCAACACACATGGCATTTCATTAACATACAAGCAAGTACGCTTTAAAGTCCATGAGTGAAAGGATATTTCAGAATGCCTACAAAGGAAACGCGTCACTATTGAATTGCTTTATCCCTATGTTCTATATATTCGGCAAAAAATATAGAAACACCCACAACTAAATATCAAATGCTGCAATACCAACAATTCACAAAAACAAATCTCAACATAAATTGTTAAAAAATATCCACATTTTATATACGAAAATACTTAAACTTTAACCATGACATGAGTAAAGTAAAAGATTTTTCCGTTTTTGTCATTGCCGGTTATGAATGTAAATTAATCTTGAGGTTACATCTTTGTCGGTCGTGTGTTTTGTTTAACTTTGTGTCGTCTAAACCTCAACAATTCAACAAAACCAAACACAGCAAAAAGATGATAGTGTAATGTTAACTATTTCTATAGTTAGCAACATTATTGTTTTGTTTGCCAACACAAATAATAATTAATAACTTGCGAGCTGTTAATTGATTCCAAGTATGAATTGAATAAACCTAAACCTCATAGCATCAAAGTCACGCTAAAATGACTGTTCCACATTTAACGTTACGCTGTTCGGGCGTTGATTGTTTGTTGTATAAGGAACACAACAAACAACAAATTCCATCACTGCCAGATATTTTCATTAGTTAATTTCATACAGTATTATTACCATTATTACTCGCCTACTCGTGCAACAACATCAAGCCAGTAAGTAAGTAATACTTACAACTAACGCGCCGTAGTCAGGCAATACGAACGAACGTAACAAAAAAAAATTGTTACTTAATGTGCAACTTTTACAACTGCATTAATTATTAATATTTCCGCAAATGTAATGCAACGCTCATTGTTGATTTTCTGATTGTTGTATTCCAATATTCCAATAATATAATAATACAATAAGAAAAACGGATTGAATTAAATGTTTTTATGTTTCAATCTTCACATAAAGATTCAATTATTATTTCAAATAAAAATTCAATAAAACACAAAGGTGTAATACTAAATAAAATTGTTCACTTGTGTAATATAGCCCCAACTTGCTCAACATTAATTTAAATTTTGACAACTCGATTATACCGATAAACAATCAAATGTACGTACACAAAAACTATTACCTCATTGTTGAGTTAAAGTTTATGAAATATCAAATAAGCAACAAAATTTACACTCATTCGATACATAATTGAACTAGATCAATCTATAAATAGTGAATGTCCCGGAACGCAATTCTAATGCCCCGTAAATATTATGTACATACTTCTATCATGTGGATGAATGACGGTAATAAATTTATCCATCGACTATTTGGATAACCACAACTTAGCGAACAGCAATTTCAAAGCGGCCATTTATTTGAGGAGTGGCACGTGCACAAAATATCTACAAGTATACTAAGTACACGACTAAACTATCCAACTATCCAACAATCGAAAATCTTAGTTTAGAGGGTAACCAGTAACTATAAGCGCAATTATCGAAAGTAAAACGTTAAACACCGTTACAAAATAACTCACCAAGTTAAGATTTGCCTATCAAACAATTACATTTATGTACAGTGAAGAAAGACATTCCAAAACAGAGAATGATAATAATAATAATAAAATTTAAAAGCTTTACAATTCAACGACAACAAGTGCACCAATGCGGAATTTCTACTTGTGACCATTTCGAACCATATGTGTGACCATCGCTTCATTTCTTCTTCGATGGACGTGAAACGTAAATGGTCTGTGACAAGATTCACTCACCATCCGTGTCCTGTGTCAAGTTCTTTACAGCTTCCTGTCTTATTCGAGTATTGCCTTAATTAAAATGATTTCTAATATATTGCGCCGAGAGTAAAGTTAAGTTCAAAGATCTGCCATTGGAAATTGTGGATTGACCAAAAGCGACTGAAGAGTTATCTTGATAAATAGCGCGCGTACTTTACAAAACAAGACAGCAAATGGTGGTATAGAATTTCTAGTTCTAACTTTGTGTTACAAGGAAATTCAAACGCGACAAGAAAGTCAAACGAGCAATCAGAATGAAAGCATATTGTTTGTTCCAATACCAAACCAAAAGTCTAAGAATAAAGAATAGTCAAGATGCGCGCAAGAAAAGTGCGTAGCTCGCACATTAAACAACAAAACAATAAGCATTCAAAGAATGGGGATAAATTTAATCTCGAAAAATGTTGATACACTTTATGCAAAAGTGAACTACTATTCAAATATTAATTAAAAATAATAAACGCAGCACGCTTTCATTTAATGAAATCTGGTCCACATTCCGCGCTATTGTTTACAATCATTTTAATGGTACAATTTGTGCTCGGCATAAAAACACAACCAACTAGTAGAATAGTTTTTATCTGGTTGTTAAGTAAATACAAAACGTCAACAATCTGTGCCAAACAACGAAACTAAGAGCTAAGAAAAGAAAAATGAAAAAAAAATTCACATTCATTATCCCTCAAAAGTGTGAAAGCTTACAACGATCGCGTACATTGAAAGTAAAATAACCAGATGTAAATTAAATTTACAATGCTCTTCTTCTACGTCTATTAATAATAATCATAATGATAATAATAACAACAAAACATTTTCAATGTTGCGCGCGCTTGCTTGAAATTTAAATCTCAGTTTCTTCTCAACGAGTACACACCTGACACGGTGAGTTATTAGAATTAATTTCATGAAAACACATAGAATTTTACATTGAATCGAAATCATTTAATGTATGCCTTTATAGTTTACAATGTAAACTACTCTGAATTCGATTTACCGCGTCGAATGGAAAATGATGAGCAAAAGCAACCGCGCATTCAATAAATTCGATTGAATATAATTCCAAACCAAGCGCATATTGTTTGTCATTAAAGAACAACACTTTAGCGCGTCCATCACTAAAATCACTAAAAAAGAAACTCAATCGTAGTCGGTGTAAATATGATAATCTAACAAAATTTTTGCAAAAATCATTAAGATTTAACGATCGATGAAAACTGCAACGTTGTGAGAGAAATGCAGCCAGTCCACTCATTGACCAACCAACCAGTATAAAATTATACATTTCGCATTGCGGCTCAATTATGATAAACTATATTTATATGTTGAAATATAAAGTGTATTATTTGTATTTTTCGTTTACAGCATCCTGTAATACATGGTAATACGTGGTATAAATGCAAGACAAAGTGCGGTAGAAAATAACCGGCAAACTCGACCGTTTCGAAGAGAAAACCGCTCTAATTACAAACCAACAACGACGTGGACGACGACGACGAAATGAGAAGTTTGCTTTTAATGTACACACGAATGCTAATCTAGCGTTTGTCTCAAATCGCAACTCAACGACAAAAGGACAAAAAAGTGAAAAGTGAAATAAACACCACGTTTGCCATGCATCAATTATTTTATTATAGTTGCTTTATTTTTGTTTAGACCGTGAATTTTCATACAATATAGAATGTAATTTTATGTTTAAACAATACTTTAAAGTCATAAAAATATTATGCCTTTGGATTTATAGGAAAAATTAATTTTATCAGAACTTAATTTTTTAAGTTGCGCGGGCAATAATTCAGACAATTTTCATCCAAATGACTTGAATTTTTGAATATATCTTTGAATGTATATTGTCTATAAAAGTGCGTAAGATTTTGTTTTTATTTTGCATCAGTCATTTGTTATTAACAATTATCTGGCAATTTTTAAAAGCGTCCGGCCGAGGACCCTGACAAAAAAACACGCCATCTCAAAAACGCTGTACAGCCACCATTTTGAAATAAATCAATCCAAAAAAAAGTTATAGTAATTAGTCATTAACATGTATAACAAAATCACGTGAAAATATTTTGGTTTTATTTTGTAGTCTTTCCGAAAAAAAATCGAAAAGCCCCGAAATATTTTCTTTCGTATCAAGAGAAAATGAAAATTATCAAAAAACACAAACAAAAACGATAAATAAATTAAATAAATTGCAGTCATTATTCACCTGTATAATCACAAAACCATTTATACACCAAAACGCAATAAAGCTAATTGTCTTGCATTACATTGCGTGCAGTGCAATGCTTTATCCAACAATTACTTTATTGTTACAATTAACACTGCGCACTGCAAGAAATACCAACAAATAATAACAAAAAACCATAGCCACGTAGTACGCCATGTTCTCAGTTCGTTTCCTGCAAATCATACACCGTAAAGGAATCAGCAAGTTTCACGTCGTCGTCGTGGTTTTTGTCTGCACTCTGGCATGTTTCGGCCATTTAGTTTTAATAGCAAAATCTAGTGTTTTTGTCCTCACAATTTGTATGCTTGTAGCGCAGTTTCCAGCAAATACGAGTACTTGTTGTCACTGACTTCGTGTTTACGTACAAGCTGATACTTAAAATTCAACAAACCACGTAAATTGGTTAAAACCACCCAAGACAAATAAAAGAAAAACAACCGCACTGAACTTTACCAGTATATAACGAGTGCATTTCAATGTTTTCGGTAAGGTGTTTGCCATTTAAATTGACAACGTACAAAGAAATCAATTGATTTCAGCACACAAACCAAAAACCGGGTTTTAAATTTAAAAAAACCAACAACAACTGTGTACTAAACACAAACTTTTAGAGTTTGGTGTAGAGTACTGAATACTAAACTCTTATCAGATGCTTACGATCACTCCAGTTTAAAAAATAATCCAACTATTTCGTGTTATATAATTTAAAAGTCAGGCGTAATTAAGTTTATTTCAACTTCAACAAGTTAAGTGTGCAATTGTTGAGTTTAAATTGAGATTAAAAAACTGGTTGTAACAAACCATTTACGAAAGAAAGAAAAAACGTCACGCACAATTCGTTTGCTTGAATTTTTTGTTTTATTTTAATCGCATTAAAACAGGATATTAATATCCTTCATTTATTTAATGTGTACAATAATTTTTTATTGTTCCTTCATGTTCTTTTTTGGTATTCTTTGATCTATGAATTGTCCCGCCCTGAGATGTAGAAAAAAAATTAAGAGTGGAATTTCGAGCAAGGTTATGGCGTTATGCCGGTGTGCAATTCAATGCGTTCAAACATACCGCCAGATTGTTGTTTTCACCGATTGTCTCTCATGTCTTTCATTAAGCCTAAGAAATGTGACCTTTTCAGGTCTATTAGACAATCGTGGTATATGTAAAATAAAATGTGTATCAAGTATATATCAACGTAAGGTTTAACAAGTGTGTCCCGTGGGCGCGGTCCGCACCACACTCCTTCAGCGTTCAGATTGAACTGAGCCAAACCATAACTCAAGACATTTAATTGAATTTGTATCACATTTCATTATAAACTCAACCGTTTATATATTCCAAAAAATGCAGGTTCAAGGCTTGATCACCAGTTCAGTTCTAATCGTTCTGCGTTAACGCGTTTCATAGAAACATTAATTCGTGATTTATTCAATTTATTATCTTACCATAAACAATTTCCTGATTTTTTAAAAAATATATAGTTTTTACGATAAAATAGAGCACACAAAGCTTAAAATTTCTCACGATTATTAATTATTTTAATCAATCAGTTGTTTTAATTAATTTTTTCTAAAAATTAAAAAACGTCTACATTTTTTTAACTAAAAATATTCTTTCTTGACTAGACTGAAAAGTTTCTTGACTCTTTTCTAGAAGGAAAACAACGTAATAATTTTTTATGTTATACATAACATTATTTTAGGTAAGACCAGTTGATGATGATTTGCCTAGATGTGGTTTTATAAAAATTAAAAGTCAAAGGTCTACATCCGGATCATTTTTTTGTGGTTCAAATGCTTGTTTGGTCGTGTGTCGTAATATAATTAATTTTGAAGTAACATCTTCATGGCAATTAGGCGATTATGTCAAAAGCAATCCGAATGAAATGTTGCATTTGTTGGTTGGTAACAATTAAAATCACATCCGGAGCTTGTGTATTGCTGGAAGTTTTTGGATTATATAAAAAATTGAAGATTGCGACAACATTATGCATGAAGTAATCAACCCATACAATAATTATACTTTATAATAGACAGTACGTGAGATTGTCATACACCCGCGCGAAATTGCCGCCTACGTTTAATTATTGTGTTTGGATTTTTTGGTATTTGTCCAAAAGCATTTGGTAATATTCTAAAATGGAATTGTTTTCACAAAGGACTCATGCATGAGTAGGAACCAACTTTTATTTTATTTTTAATTTTTAGTTTTGGAATAAGAATTTAAAAAATGTATAGAAGAGGTGAAAGAAAGATTAACAGAAGAGAAGATAAAACAGAAAGAATGGAAGGACGAAAGAAAAAACAGAGACATAAAGGAGAAAAGGAAAAGAAAAATATAAGGAAAAAAGCTATTATAGGAGAAGTCGGAAAGAGAACAGTAACAAAGAAAAGTAAAAAGAAAATAAGTTACAAGAATAACGGAGAAAAGAAAGCAGTTGAGTGAAAAGAAAAAGAGAGAATGCTAGAAGAGAAGAAAAAGGGAATGAAGAATATAAAGAACAAATGTACCACAGGAGCAAAGTTAAGTGAAAATGGGGCGAAAGAGATGAAAAGGGGAAGAGCAGAAAAAATATAGAAAAAAACAAAAAAGTGACCATAAGTAAATCCCAGAAAAAATAACTATGTACTAACCGGATCCTATTAAAGTAAAATATTCATCCTGTGCAATAAATAAATAATACCGTCATGTTTCAACAATAAGAAAACCTTAAAATAAACCGGAATTTCCCCATAAATAATAAAAAAATTATTCCATACACACAAACATGTAAATTACAATACTCATTAATTAGTATGTAAGTAGTTATCCGGCAAAACAAATTTTTGTCATAGGAAATCCCGGACGTCCTTGTAGAGGTGAAACAGTACCCCCCACCATACAACAAACCACATACACCCAGACTCGCAGGATGCTGACTGAGACCGACTAAGCCTTGCTCCCAAGATACTCAACAACACCGTCAAAAGTCAAAACACCTAGTGCAAGTACGAGTACGGCACGAGATATTTGTTGTTTATACTTTGCCGTTTTGTTTGCCTGCATCCGACGTGGTAAACGGCGTGGTCGGTCGCTCCGTCGGTCTTATTATTCTAGGTAGGCCTCAAACAATTCTCTTCGCGCGCCGCTCGCGTAGTAGAAGCAAAGCTACCAACGGTGTCGGTAAAGCGTGCAAGAAGAAGGTGTTTCATGCCTAGCACGAGCCATCAACAAACAGCCGCTCAATTCAAATCGCAAGCGCGCGAAATCAGTCACGAATACAAAAAATATACAAAACAAAACACGCGCGGTTTTTTTACATTTACGAAATTATTAGCAAATAAAATAATTTTAAATAATTTGCAATAAAATTAAGAAAAAATTAACAATAACAATCGGCTAAACATTTATTAATCGATAATTTTGTTGTTAACAATAAAAAGTAATGTGAAAGAAATGTGTTTCCTACGACAATGTGAAAACTCCTTAATGTTTAAGTGGAAGTGCAGGAAGTTTACGTTATCAAGCAATCATCAACAATAAAATACGGATCTTCACCGTTGTGTTTTTCTTCAATCATTATTTGGACTTTAGTACAAGAATCCAAAGTAAGATTTATGAATATCGCCCAAAACTATTGTATTTTTATTGTATTTTATTATTTATACACCAAATACCCAAAATACAATTAAAAATAACTACACTTTTAATTCTTGGTTAATTAAAAAATAAACTACTGCATTCGCAATTTTAATTATTTAATTTGTTAAATTACAAAAAGAAAAAAAAAGAGTCCATACATCATCAATTTTTTTTGTTTGTAATTTGAAATTTGTTATATTCAATGTGAAAACGACCCACTTTGCATGCATCTCCGCTTGTAACTTGCTCGGCTTCTCATTGTTATTCATAAATAACGCGGGAATGTGTCTCAACTCGGGAGATTTGTGCTAACTACAAACGTAGGTATATACAACAAAACAATATGAATCAACACACACACCGTAAAATTCCATCCATTTTGCTACTATGGAGCATAATTCATGGGAAACTAAAAACAATTCATTCAAATTTTTCGCATAAAACACTTCCATTGAAGCATGCTCTTTCTTCCCAAGGTTTACAATTGCAATTTTGGAAACGCCACTTCACTAATATGTGAAATTTATCTTTCGTGTAATTAATAATCGTTATTCATGGATTACACGCTTTGGAAGACACCTTGAACTATATTTTTGTGTTTCAATACACAAGAATCGGGAACAATTGCAAACAAAAAATTAAAATATGGAAATGTTTGCAATAAATAAATAAAGAAAGTATGATAAATTAATATATTTAGATTGTAAATAAATTTTCTCCATTATCGTAAATTAATATACGATTTATTTCTCCTAACGCATTAAATGGATTAATGCCATTGCTAGTAATTAAATCAAAGAAAGAAAAGCAAAGCAAAGCAGATGACCGCCAACTGTACCAACTCGTACATAAGGAATTAATTTATTTTCTGATTAATCGCATTGAACATGAACATTGACTGCACATGAACAACCAAAGCTCAAATTTAGAACAATATCCAGTATATCGCAAATATTCTTCTAAAAGAATGAAAGTTTTTTGTTGTTGTTGTTGCCGTTGCTCTTGTTTTGTTCGAGAGCGAATTTAATTCTGTGCAATGAGCAGTTATATAGATCTTATTGTTGTTGCTTTTAAACTTTCTTTTACTACGGCTGGAAACGGTTAAACGCTGTTAGTATTTATGTGTTACTTGTGACAGAAAACGCAACTCTTTCAAACGACCCAGTCGGAGAGCTCTCCTTAGCTTGTGCATTAATTCAGAGCAGTAAATGCGTTTGCTCGCTGCACACGGATTTTACCTTCCTTCGTCCAGCCTTCGTTGTTTCTTCAATTCGCTGCACTCGCGATTGCTCTACAAGTCTACAACTACCAATAAAACTCTTAAGAACCACGTACAACAACAACCAACAACACCGACAACGTACACGTCGTACTTTTAAGCTGATTTGTTTAAAATTATCGATAGTCTTTAGTTTTCTTTGGTATCTAAGAGTTTCTTAAGTTTAAGTTGCAAGTATAATCCTTATAGTGTACTCCACCTATTTCTCTACAAGTTTTCTTTTGTAGTTTTGTGAGCTCGGCAATGATAGGATCAAAAAATTAAATATTTCCATGCAATAAAACCACAAATAAAAAGCGACAAACAAAAAAAAACGAAACCAGACTCTTGCTTTCGACACAATTTAAACAAAGAGCGTATAAATGCGTTGAGAACAAAACCAACAGGTTGCGGTTAATAAAATAAAATAAATTGTTAAACGCATAGGAAAACATTCCTTAATTTTTTTTTATAAAATAGTTACAAAATAGGGATTAAAAATGAACAGCTGTTGTGTATGTATACACTAACCCAAGCAAACATAGTGTATATGAAGGCGCTCAGCTTACTATATGTGCATGTGTTAGTAAACACACAAACTTTAAGTTAGAACCTCAACATTTTGAAATATAAACATTTTTTTTTAATTTTTATTCGGCAACTGTCAAAAACTAGATAAAACAAATAGGTAACTCTTAAAACAAACAAAAATCTATTTAAATCAATTGACCAATAAATAATTTTTCAACAGTTCGCTTGCCAAAATATCCCGATCGTAACAAGTCGTAGTCGTTGTTGTACTTGTTGTAAAAATTACATAACAGAAAATTGTCACGTTCCTCCACGTCAATAGTTATTGCACATCATTCATATTTTAATCGCAAACAATAAAAGTGAGCCCCGTCGTTCCGATGGTTTGCGTCGGTACAATTATTTACATAACGTCGTGCGTCGACTATAAATAAACTTATCTGGAGTAAATCCAATACAACATTTTAATGTTTTTTACCAAACGACGCAAACATAATACATTTCCTGACTAACATAAATAAAGCAGAGCAAAGAAACATTCTTTTCGATTTCGATCCACTCCAACATAATACCTGCCACGAGTCAGAGTAATATCTATCACCGAATACAGCATATTTTCTATTCCATTTCACTATACAGATAGATTAGACTTAAGCAAATGACGCAATGGACAACACCAACACACATAAACTCGAAATATACAACAAATATATAAAGCATGTGCCTCAAGTCCACTTTACAAGCATATTAGCAATGGTATACCCATATAATATCTTCTAATGTCTGGCATTCGGTTCGATTTTCATTCTTTTGTCGTAAGAATCGAGCAAAGCAACAACCGACCGCCTCCTTGTTATTTGTTACTTGTTACCACTCGTTTTGATCATGCTTTATATATTAGTCAAAACACTTGATAGTCCTCAGAGTCTAAAGCACTTTAACAGTGATTTGCTCCACCACAGTCAGTCTGAGTCTGCAGTTACAGATTTTGCTCTTGGCATTCCAATTTTTTCCTCTTGCTCTTTTTTCGCTTGACTGTAATAGTAATAGTGTTGTAGCCCGTGCCGTGTAATGCAACTTTCGCAATGTTGATACATAAAACATTACAAACCAAAAGGTATAGGATAAATATATTTGATTGCCAGCGACAAGGAAAAGCAATTAATTATCGACAGCGATGTATCACGGTAGAAAACGTTCGTTCCGTGATGAATGATATTCCGATCGCTTATGGTCGATTGAAGAAAGAATTCACTTTCAGACGATTTATAACACACAGATTGACGCATGGATAACACACTAAAATGTGCACAACTACTAACTAGTAATCTATACTTATACTACTTTGATACACCTCTACCATTAACACGAATTAAATATAAATGTTGCATTAACTATAGTAAGTAACTAAGTACATAGTGCAACCAAACAAAAAGAAAATAGATGCGAAATTAAATTACTCACAGAATTATTTTCATTATCATGACAGGTTTAACATTATAAAGCATTAAACCAATAAATATGTGAAGAAGATACTGTAAGAAAAGTGCTATTAATGCACTTTAAGTATTCATTAATTAAATTGTAATTTAGATAAAACTTTCAACGATTTAATTGATCAGAAATAATTATTATTTACATAGTTAACCTGCTATTTACGTAATAAAATTTGTAACTAAATATACTCGCATGTTGTTTCCAGAGTAAATAAGAAATATCTTGTATAGTTATAATTATAATATAAGTTTGACATGTTGATGTCATAATGCGTAAAAGCAGTAAACTAGTAAAGACATTAAAGATATCAAAGAACAAAAAATTACACGTTATGTCTGGAACTAACGCGGCTATTAATTAAATTATAAACATATCAAGTTTTTCGGACGTAAATTAATATGCAAGCGAATTATGCATTATTAAAGTAGACTACAACAATTAAACTAAAATAAAATTGTAGTTGAATGACCGTTTGTGAATAATTAATAAACATAACAACATTTTTTCTCCAAAGTTTTACGTTAAAATTATTTCTATAATTATTTTTTGTTTGCCCTTAAAGTATCTTTGATCCCATGACGCAACAACAACAAAAAAACTCTGCACTAATGTGTGAGGTCACATTATCCAAACAAGTAAATATTTTATTGAAATGTACTTTATGCACTGACATGATAATTGCTAACCCAATCAATTAACACTCCTATGCTCCCAATGTACATGTTTTTTTAAATAATAAATTGTTCATGTCAGTTTTGTGCTTTCTGTAGCACACACAACAAGAATATATAACGCACATAACACCACATTCTAGAACAGCAACATAAACTTTTGTTTTTGTTACAAAGTTACAAGCAATAAATAAGCAACAAATACTCTATTTATTCAATTGGTCGTGTGCACCAACCAACCAACGCATTTAAACACAACACAATATATGAATGCCATTTACTTCCAACATTTTTTGTCTCCCAACATAATTTATTGTGTCTGCTCGTATGCTGGGGTGCGCGCTTATTGTCTTTTATGTGATACCGTGTCATAATACGCGTTTAATTCTATTGCGTTATTTCTTTATTATTTGCTTTTGCCACACACACACACAATCCACTGCTTTACAAAGAATATTAACGAGAATTTAAGTCGTTTTTAGAAATTAAATGAAGTCAAACAATGAATGTAAAACTGCGATTTAAATAGAGAGCTGACTTTGCAACCGTTAAAGTCATATCAAAGTGTGCAACAATTGTCGACCTCAAAGAGTAAAATTAATGGCTTGCGGCTGGCACACAGCTCGACTGTTACTGCAATCAATAATTTCAAGTAAACCAAATAATATCTCTAATTGCGCGTGCTGCTGTTACCGTTTCGGATGTGGATGAAAATTTTGCGATGTTTTCGAAAAACGTTTAACGTAACCTTGTTCTGAATAAACGACGTAATTCAACAATTTACTCCTACGTCAATTAAAGTTTAAAATATTATTTCACGATAAAGGCCAATCGATTTTTGATCTTTAACAATAAAAATTTAAATTACAAAGTAAAAAAACAAAAAAAAATCACTTGAACAACAGAAAACATTGTTAAAACAACACTTGACAACACACACACACGCATGTTTTAATTCACACTAATTATACTGATTCAGGTTTATTTCTTTCCTGAACTCCAATTCGTGTTTCAAAACAGCAATTACCCATTTCGACGCGCCATAGAATAGTTACGATAATTACTCATACACATAGATAATCCGGTAATTTCTGCACGTTTCATGTACCGAGCATGAGATGCAACAATTCACTAGACAGAACAATAATCAAACATTAACACTCCACACGTTGGATTGAATGTGTATGCATGGCGAAAATATTCGCGTCATTTTAAGGCTTGTGATTTTGGAATGCAGATAATTGAATGTTTTACTCTATGCACTTAGATATCAAATAATAATTGAACGTAATTTATACCTTAGACTTCATACTAGTAGTTATATAGAGTGATAATGTGTCACAAATATTTGTAGTTGCTTTTATAAGCTAAATAATCAACAGAAAGTGAACGTTTTGATTTAATTAATAGACCATTTAAGTTTAATTTTAATTTACGGTAAAAGTACATTGCTCTAGAATAAATGCTCTAAAGAATCGGTGTCAAAACACGTTTTGTAATTAAGAAATGCGAGCACAATTGTTTGTTTTCTTTATTTTATTATTTTACAACTAGACTAAGTAAAACCATCAATGAATGTTGTGCTTTAACTTGAAGAAATTTGAAGTTAATGAAGAATTTCTTCATTTTAAAGTGCCAGCTGGAGGCTCGTAAAATTTAGGCTAATTTCTTAAAAGAAATGAAGTAATACCAGAAATCCTCCAGGGCAATGCGTCACTTTTAACTATTAATTGAATATTACTTATTGCAGTGATTTAAGTTCCCCGACTTCACCGAGTATTTTGTGATATTCTAATTAGAAATACGTAATTTTTCACTAATTTCCGTCTAGGTAAACATTGTATGTTATTTACTTTAAAATTATTACGTTTTACAATGAAAAAAAATTATTTTCCTACGTTAATTATTTTTAATTAAACAACAAAATATAACAATCACACAAAACACTAAAATTAACCTAATATGCCGTAACAGAGCACATGTTTAATTTAATTTTACAATTTTAGTGTAAAATTTAAAAAAACCAACAGAAGAAACAACAACTAATCTCATTTCGCTATCCTAGACAACGCAACGCGCATGCCAATTATAATAATAACCAATATTCAAGCATACTCTAATTGGAAGTTCCTTATTGTAGATTAGATGCATTTAACGCGAACAACACTTAAGCATTTCTATTAACGTGATGTAGTTAGTTACACTTATACATTTACACACCTTAAAATCAGAACGTGTCATAAATCAATGAGGAAATAATTTTTGGATTCGTAAATTACTGCTAATAACCAAATGATAAGAATGTGGCAATGCGAAAAAAAGAACTACAACAAAAAATAATTTGCATTGTTTTCGTAATTAAGACGTCAACTATGCCTTTGTTCCTAAGGTTATTTGAGTGCGGCATACTCCAATTAACAAATTGCTAATAGTTCCCAAGCAAGCGCCAAGTCAAGGTCGTTGTTGGAGCATTTGGTGCTCAACATTAACTCGTGAAAGCTCTTGTTCAACATTTGTGTATTGTTGTTGTGTCGACCAAATCAAAAAAAAATTATTACAATTAGCGCAATCAGAAATTGTGCTAATTATGGTTGTGAGTGAACCAACCAACACACAATTGCAATCATTAAGTGGCATAATTGTAAGCGAGTAAAATCAATTCCTTGTTATTGTTTCAAAAAAATGATGTAAGGATTTATTGAATAATTAAATAATAAACTAATAAAAATTTAATCGACTTAATCGACTAAATTGAGTAGGTAATTACTGATTTACGAAAACAATGACAAAAATTGCACAGAATATCTTTAAACAAATTAAATAAATAATTTTCTTTAAGCACGTAAAGGATTTCTCAACAATAATAATAATAACATAAAACCAATATGTGTATGAAATCAATGTTGTAATATATAGTTTACTTAACCGTATATGTTTAAACTATAAAATTAATAATTAATAAACTCTATTCTAAATAGTTTAGTTTATGTCCAAATTTATATTTTATGGTTATTTTTTTATTAATTTCAATTCCATATTTTATTATTGTTGAATAAATCCAAGTGAATGGTGACCACAAAATGCAGCAATGGTCCAGTTATGAAAAACCGCGCCCTGTCATTTAACCTTGGGGCCGCGATGTAAAGACAATCACGAAACCGCTCCACTGGCCTCTGACCTAAACAGAAATTGTTTCATTGCACAAAACACCTTTAGTGTTTTGAGTTTGAAGCAAATATAAAGAGCACGACGATGACTTGCGTTTGCACAATGCGCAAACGAAAAGTTATAATTCTTACAAATGACATTAATTTGCCACAGGGAGCGCCGGACGTGGCCGGCTAAAAACGAGGAAATGCAATAAAAAATAAAACGAGATTAAATATAATTATAGAAAGGTGCAAGGCTATACACTGCGAGATCCAGCAGCTTAGAAACACGTCGCGGTGCTCTAGCTAGACTAAGCAATTGCAATTAACGAGTATCATGTCTTAAGTTTAAGTCTTAAGTTTAAAGTCTTGAGTCTGTCGGGCGTAACAAACAGCGAAAGTCGCAATGAGATATTCGTACTAGCACTCACTCGCACGTCTAAATACGGCATAAAATTTTTGTTTGTTATTTTTTGTTAAGTTCAAACTAATTAGAAATTTCTCATTGTTTTCAGATGCAGCCGCAGTCAAACCCACTGTGGGCTTTTCTACTGTTTCTACCATTATGGTTAGTCCTTGTACAATGTGATACATCGTCACCGCAACGAACGTTACACCGACTCGTTGGTGGTCACATGAGAACTCAACCGGAATTAGACGATGCCGAATTAATAATAACCTCAAGTGCGGGTGGAGGTCGCGAAAGTAAAACAAAGGAAGGCGACGACAAAAAAACGCTGTCGCAGCAAGTGGCCGACGGCAAGTACGGACTGATACAGAACGAATTGTTCAGCAAACCGGTGAAAAAGCCGGGTATAATTAGTTATGAAAGTAATCCGGAAGTGCCTAAAGACAATATAAACAATTTAGGAGGGCTAAACAAAAACGACATCTGGTTGGCAGAGAACCACCTATTAGTAATAAGAGGTGGCGACTTTGCCGATCAGGACCTACCAGCCAATAGTGATAAGGACAACCATCAACCAGTGTGGCCGCCCATCGACGACTACCACGCCCCGGGGAGGCAAGTTAAACTGCCCAGCAACCCTAAAGTGCCACCGCCCTTTCCCGTCCAGCTCACCGAAGACGGGCCACTCCAAATCCTGGGCACAAACTATTCGACAACGCTTAATGGAACGCTCGCAGCGTCACCATATCCCCTACCGGCCGCCGAAGGAGGCTTCTATCCGTCATACCCTCAAGATGGAAATACCTATCAAACCAACACTTCTTCCGGGGAAACTCCGTTCCCAATACCTGCTTTCCCTCCGGAATTTGGCACACCGCCGTTCCCATTGAACGGAAGCATACCACCGTTTTTTGCTTCCCTACCACCAGGAGCAGCTATACTCCCACCTCCTAGTAACACAAGTATAGAATACGACGATGACGATCCTTCTATATATTATCCACCTCCCTATAGTTTCTACTACCAAATGGATAACTCCACACAAGTACCACCAGGTCCCTTAGTGCCTGGTATTGTGCTACCCCCACCACCAAACTTTTTTGCTCCATTAGACAAACCCTCCAACAGAGTAAAACCTGTACGAGTCACCACAACGACTACAACAACAACTCGTAGACCTTACACAACAAGTACGGAATTTAAGCAAATCCGACCACCGACAACACCCATACCACCAACTCCTAATAAATCAACAAGAATCAAAGTTGACAATCGTTATTTACCAGTACACACACCATCAACCCAACCACCACCTAGAGTGTTAATACACGTCGAAGATACGACAACCGCTCAACCAATAATTGAACCTCAAAGAATCGTAACGATAGTACCAGTTAAACATTACCATCACCCACACCCGCAACAATACACCAACAATCGAACTGGTATTGTGGTACGACCTAAACCAGAATCAGTTACAGTGCTAAAACCTGTGAAAACAATAAACACTGCAGCGACTCCTACGCCACGTCCAATTTACTTCTATGAAAACAACGTTAAACCATACAAAATTTATGGGCCAGGAGGACCAACACGACAACGTACCATGGTGAGTTCTACACAAATTCCATTAAAGGCGTACTACAGTACGTCAAACGAAATCGATACCAATTCGGTGGTAACCCAACAACCGGAACCTGATTACTACGCACCAAGAACCACCACAAAATCACCAAGACAATATTATTACTACGAAGAACAACCGCAAGTTAATTCCATCACAACGCAACGTACACCAAAACAACAGAACTATTTTAATGTACCGCAAGAATATTACGTACCAGCTAAACAACAAACGTATCAAAAGTTACAACAACAGCAACAGCACCAACAAAATCAACAACAGCTTCATCAACATCAACAACAACAACAACCTCAATATTATTATCGACAAACAAGACCGCCAAGTCGTTACCGTTTTGTGGAAACAACTAAAAAACCCGATTCATTTAGCATACATGTTGCGAGGTTAAAACAACAAATTCATCAATATTACACTACCCCCGAACCTTATATTGGATATGAGCAACAGAGACAACCCTTGCAGCCTTTACAACCAATACAACCATCACCTAAACCAGTCTATCAATTCAGTTTTCAAGCCGCGAATTATCAACCTCAACAAATCCAAGGATTCAGAGCTTCACCACTAGATGATAGTGATGAAGAAAAATTCCAACCTATAAATAAATACAACGTAGAAATACAACCAGCAATTGAAGTTCTACCAACCAGAAACCCATATCAGAATACGCCATCCCCTGGTCAATATTACCACCCCAAACCTATACAAGTGGTCCAAACGTCAACGGAACGATCAGTGCCTGTACATAAATACTACTCAACCCCACAACCGGATTATGACTACGAACAGATTGATGTGAAACATAAAAATCATTATCAATCTGTAGCAGGAACAGCCACCGCCACACCAAAACCTATAAGTCAATATTCGTTCGATGCAACACCAAATCCTTATCAATATTACACCAAGCCAGAAGATGCTTACTTGGATGATTTAACCCAAAAATATTTCACCGTTTTTGGCAAAAAGATCCCAGGTCAAACGACACCTCTTCCTGGTAATGTTGGTAACATTGGTGGTGTTGTCAACTCAAACACTCAAAGACCCAAATTACAAATCCAATACGCACAAAGTGCGGGTAAAGAAGTTTCCTTACACGGTGATACAATAGTTAACTACGTTCGTCCTCGACCTATAGAAGCACAAGCCGAGTATGTGCGCAGAAGACCACAACATCAACAACAACAGAATCTCAAACCAGAAATCGTGCAAGCCATACCAGTGAAAATCGCAGCGTCACCAGAAGGTAAACCCGGTTCCTTCATTTCGTACGAATTACCCGGTGATGATGGGGCGCACTTTTACTTTTTGACCCCACAACTGGCACAGAGTAGAGATCAGGGTGCTGGATTTTATTTTGAAAATCCCAAAGCGCAGGAATTGAAAGACAAACAACAACAACAGCAGCAGCAACAACAAAGGAGTAAAAGCTAACAGTAAAACAAAAACAAAGGCAAACAAAATATTTAAAAGGCTCAAATATTTATTCAATCCCTGGACGAGTTTATTATTTATGAAAATTGATCAAAACTAATTGTATATTGTAAATCTCTCGCCTGCGTAGTTTTTAGGTTATGTTTCTCATGTATGCTTCCTATTGAAACAAAAAAATTATGTAAGAGTTTAAATACTAAAATGTGTATCATAGTTATTAATTTAATATCCATTGTGTGTTGTATTTAAAGCGAAATGATAAACAAATACGAGATAGTAATTATATTTTATGATTTTTTGAGTGGTCTGTGATCGTCGGAGTGCCAATCACAAGTGTGCGCACCAAAGAACACGCTCACGCATTTCGACTGCAATTTATTAAATTGATGAATATGTATGTTATATATGTTAGGTGTAGAGATTAATAAAATGTGGTGTGAATATTCCCAGGAATCTATTTAACGGCGGAGAGAGTGTGCCTTGTTGTAGGTACGCAAGACTCTCGAGATAATTCTTTTTTCTTTTCGAGACAAGACGAGACATGAGGACTCAAGATGATATAGTATTTAAATGCGCAGATGTACGTAATTCAATTTACGACCATTGTATGTTACTGTTATTGTTAAGAAGAGAAAAATGTACAATAAACAATAAACACTTGAATGTAAAGTATCCGGTTGATTCATATATTCCTGCGATTTCTTAATACAAATTGATACCCAATTTGGAATATGTGTAATGTTTGATTTTGATGAGTCATTTTCCACACACCGGAAGATGTTAAATGTTTATTTTAATTAGTATTTTAATGGAGAATGTATATACAGTGTTCAGGTAGGTTTAGATTATTTATTTTATATTTCTTAATTTATTGAGGATATTTTACGATTATAGCAATACTAGTGCGTGCTATCAAACTATAAGGAACTTTAGTTTGTATAATTTTTTGATATTTTTATTAGAAATTGTAGTTTTAAAAACGTGTTTAGTGGTTCCAATGCTGCCACTGGTGTAAAAAGAGATGAAGCAAAATGGCGTCCCGTAACAACAGCGGGAATGTGCAGCAAATAATAAAGGAAATATATAAAACGTCAACCGTGAGCAAACAGAAAGTGATTGCTTTATTCGTAATATTAGCAAAACAATATGTTGCAATAGTTCAACGTTTTAATTAAATTTCAAAACACCTTTAATAAATAACTAATCAAGTTCCATCTAAAAATGTAAGTAACCAACAAATCCGTTAAATTAAATAGCTGTCAAACACAGTTTACACACCCACCGTGATTTGTTTAACGACCATGAACACTAAATTGTTTCCCTTTTAAAGAAAATCATTTAAAATCAATTTAAGACGGTACAAAGTGGGTATCGTATTAATTACAGAAATTTTGGGGCGTGCGTGACAGATTAATAAACAATGAATTGCGCATGCGTAAATGACAAAACGGCGATTCGTTTAGCGCCACCTACATGTTTGACGTATAGTTTGATATGGCGCATGCGCTAGTTCAATTCTGGTTTCACCACAAAACTCTGATTATTAGAGCGCTGATGGCGAGTTTTCGCGCTCGCTGATTGGTTAATGGTTAAACAAATAAAAAGAAAAGCCTTTCATGGCCTCTAGAGTAACCTAACCCGGTAATATAATTTGTTTACATTTATAATATAATATTTATAAGCCGCATAATAATAAAAAAAATATTTAAACTTACCGGTATCAAGTTCTTGTTCAGCACTTTCATCCTTCAATGGTGAATCGAAGAGATGCAGATACACCTCGATGGCACACCTAGCCGCCTTGAAGTAGAACGGATGACCCCTCAACACGTCTTCCAAACGCAGCAAACCAACATACGAACGTAATGTCATTTTACGCATACAATAAGTATGAAAATCGAATTGGTCTTCGATGATTTCGGAGAAATGCTAAACAGAAAAAATGTAAATTTAATAATTTTTTCAATTTCGATTAATTGTCAATTGTCTCACCCTATCAACTTCATGACATTTCTTTAAGGCATCCCCATATTGTTCCATTCTTTGGTAGGCCAACGCGCACTCGGTTTGGAACCACATGCACTGCATCTCGTTCAAGTTCTCCATGGCGGAAACACCTTCGCGGGTAAATTTGGCACACGTCTCCTCGGCCTCCTTAATATGATTCGCACGCAACATATATTTAGCGCACTTCGAATTAATATACCGATCGGCCGTGTCCAAAGCTTGCGCCTCATCCAACCACTTGTACGCTTCCTCAGCATCTCCAGCATGTTTAAAAATGCGCCCCTTGGTCACGTACAACTCAATCAACGTAGGCGTGTGCTCGATCGCCATGGTGATATAACCGAGAGCTTTATCTGCATTCGTCAGATAATCGTAATGTTGAGCAAGGTAATAATACACCCACAGAAGCGCGGATGCCGGCTCCCGCGGACCGTTATTCTTTTCCGATTCCGCATACTTGCCGAAGCTCCTCAACGCGTCCACGTACTGCAGGAGCAAACTTTCGATTATCTCCACCTTCGTACTATCAGTATATAACGATCTGAGATCAACAAATAGCGGCGGCACTCCTTTAGTAAATCCGCGACGCATGTACTTATCCACTTGTGACTTAAACGTGTCGCCAGTTGCGAAATTCAAAGGTAACCGACGCGGAGGCATTGCGCGCGGAAACTTTTCCGAGTAATCCAAATAAAACTTAACGATGTCATTCGCGTTTGTCAATTGTTTTGCTTCAATCAACTTTTTGTAGTAAATCGTATTTTCTGGATTTCTTTGAATTAATTCTTCATAGATTTTCGTTGCATCAGCAAATTGCTTCAGTTGCAAATGCAAAGAACCAAGATTTTCTTTCCAGGTCAATTTGTCCACAATCTGGTCCGCGTTCTTTCGCAAATGATCTAAGGCTTTTTGTAAGTCACCAGATTCTTGTATCACTAAGTTTTGGTAGAGCAGCAACTCACTATGTTCATAATCAAAGTTACCCTTCTGTAACAAATCATATTCCAATTAGAATCTTTGTAATAACAAAAAAATTATTAACATTACTCACTGGTTGCTGATCAAGAAAAGAGTCTAATATAATCAGTGCATTCTTATAATCGCCTAATAAATGATACGACATTGCATATCCAATCCATGAAGTCCTCTGCGTAGCGCGTAACATCAACAATTGATACCGGGTCTCCCTGTACCCTTCCAAATCACGCATTTGTATTTGCAACAATGACAAATCACGCAAAATTTGAATGTTATCCTTCTCCCATTTAAGAGCATTTCTGTAGCACTTAATAGCTTCATCATACTTTTTATCAGATCGCTGAAGTAAACCGTAAACATGCCAACAAACGTGAGAACGTAGATCATTTCTCAATCCTCTTCGTACATATTCATATGCTTCCTCTTTACGACCCAGGCAATTCAATGTCAATCCTTTCATGGCCAAAGTTTCTGTAATCACAATAACAATAAGTAAAAATTTTCTAAACACATAAGAAAACTTTCAAAATTACCTCCATGTTCTTGATATTTTGGATTTGTGAGAATTTGTTTAGCAAATTTCAACCCATTTTTGTATTGCTTTTGTTCATAGCATCTCTGTAAATCAAAAAAGTATTCAAAACATAAATTACATAATCTTTTAAAAAATATATTATTCAAGACAAGTAAATACAGTGAGCAAAAAGTACAGTACAAGCATTAAAGTTTATGCTATTAGCAATCATAAATCTTCAATAAATTAATGAATGTTGTAGATTATAAAGAATTGCATCAACAATCAGTGAAATGTACAGGTTATGTATCGACATGACTGTGCAATGTTGAATAAGAAAAGTTCGCTGTTTCGGTGTCCTTTTACTGCTGAGGATTTATTTTTATCAATACAGCGAATAAATGCCGCAATTTGGGGATTTAAAGAGCAATTGTTGATTGTGATGAGCCGACAGCTCAAGCGGTTTCAAAGACAAACATTAATGGCTTGCTCCTGTAAGGTTTGCAGTACATGGTTTTCATTGTACGTACCAATATTCGTTTAAATAAGGCATTTTCTTTTGGCGGCAACGGATTACTTGAGGGCATCGTAACAATTCCACTATGTGTGTGTTATAAATAATCCGGCGAAATTAGAATTATGGATAAAATAAAAACCTCGTGGTCACACAAACCTCTCAGAGTCGATAGATGTCACGTGACCAACTCCACTGCGGCCAACCGAACGCGCCGATATTTGACAACCCTAAATTTCACCAAACAAACCAAATAGTACTAAAGCGACGCTTACGGATCGACATTAAACTAATAATTATTTTAATTTCACTGGATTTTTTACACAAAATAAGAATTGGTTTTATTAAAACTGTATACAAATGTATATATTATTTATAATATATCGTATTATGTTATATAAGTTATAATAAGCAGGAAAATGTAAAAATTAAATAAATTTTTGCACAGTTTTAGTGTTTAATGTATGCAACCACATTAACTTGTTTTAAATTTAAGCAATTAAAATTTAAGTTTTAACAATATAAACACATATTGTCATACAAAAATTGACACAAATTAATAAAATTTAATTAAAGACATTAAAATACATTACATTAACTGTAGTTATTTCGCTTTATTGGTAGTGTTGTAGTGTAGTTATGTGTTGTGTAGTGTTCAGATACATAACCTAAAAGACAACGTGTTTTTGAATGTTTAACTTGGTTTAACTAGTTGCAACGTTTGTTACTACCAAATATTATTAATAATTTGTGTAACGTTATTAAATTATTGAGAAACATGTCTGAGTCGGCATTTTCTATGTACATTAAAGAAAAATCAAAGAAAAACAAAAAATCAAAAAAACTTTCTTTAACAAATGGGAAAACAGAAGACAAAAATGAAAAACTATCAAAACATTTTGAAGATCATAATGAAATAAAACGCATCTCTAACAAAACAGAAAGAATCCCGAAAGAAGCCCAACTTAGTAATGAAATAACCCTATCACCTAAAAAATCAACACCAAAAAAGGTAAAACAAAAGAAACTGTTATTAAGAAAAGAAAATTCTGCCACATCAGTTGATTCATTTGTAAGTAAACCAAAGAAATTAAAACTTGACCAGAAACCTGATATAACTAACAATGGTTCACTCAAAATTGAGCAATTTAAAAAAATAACAGATGTTGTTAATTCAGCAAGTTCAACAGCAGAAAAAGCTTCCAAAATTTTATCTTGGTTGTTATACCCAATGCAAACTGGTGTTTTCTTTGATGAACATTGGGAATCACAACCTGTACACATTATTAAAAATCAAGAGGATTATTTTACATCTTTATTAACATCCAAAGACATTGATGTGATGTTACGTGAACACCCATTACACTTTGATAGAAATGTGGATGTGGTTGAGTATATAAATGGTGTAAGGAAAACAATGAATCCTCAAGGTAGAGCTACACCTTCCATTGTATGGGATGCATACTCACAAGGATGTTCTGTAAGGATTTTAAATCCTCAAACTTATAACAACACAATTCATTTTATGTTGGCTACATTGCAAGAATATTTTGGAACAATGGTTGGAGCAAATATTTATTTAACACCAGCAGGATCACAAGGCTTTGCTCCACATTATGATGATATTGAAGCTTTTATTGTACAATTAGAAGGAAAGAAGCATTGGAAGTTGTACAAACCTTTGTAAGTGTTTGTAACTTTAAAAGTATTTCTAATAAATTTTATTTTTATTTTATAGAAATGACGCTGATAATTTAGCAAGGTTTTCAAGCAAAGATTTCAGTCGTGATCAATTAGGTGGCTTAGTGTTTGATGCTGTGTTGAATGCAGGAGACGTTTTGTATTTTCCACGAGGTATGGTACACGAAGCTAAAACTTTGCCTGGTTATCATTCGTTACATATGACTATTTCCTCATATCAGCGCACTAGTTATGCAGATTTAATGGAGAATTTATTACCGGCAGCTTTACAAACTGCTACAAATTCTGATATTGAATTCCGCAAAGGTTTGCCTTTAAATTATTTAAAACATTTGGGAACAACGTCAAGCGCTAATGTAACTCCGGAGCGTATGGAAATTATGAAAACAGTGCAAAGGTTATTCTTTAAAGTAGCACAATCTTTGGATGTGGATAGTGCCGCTGATGTTCTTGGTAGGAAGTTTATGTACGATGCTTTGCCACCAGTTTTGGAGCAGGCAGAACAAAGTTGTTCTTCAAATTTAGATGGAGATAGATTAGAAGACGGCAAAGTTGTTAACAGGTTTGTCACTTTCTAAAAACGATAAATTGACAAATGATAGTAATTATTTTAATTTTTTATAGTGTGGAGTTAACTTTAGATACAAATATTCGTTTGATGCGTTACTATTCTTGTCGTTTTGTCAAAAATAACGACGAAGGTGTTTTGTATTTTTCGACACAAAATGCCAGAGTTTATCATGGTGAAGAGGAGCAGTTCATACCGACTGAGCTTGAGTTCGGTGTCGTGATCGAAATATTGCAGTTGCATTATCCTGATTTTGTTCCAGTGAGTTTGTTTCCAGTGGAAGATAAAGAAAAACTACTTGGGTTTATTATGCAACTCTGGGATTATGGTATTATTACCACTAAGAAACCAGCAGCTTAATTTTTTACTTATGTTATAGTATATTAAGTTAATTGTTATAAATGTGATTAAGTCATAATAGGAAATGATATAATAATAATAAGTTTGATTTTCAGCATTATTAGCAGTTTTGTTTTTTTTTTCAAAAATTAAAAAAAAATTTACAAAGTTTTTTTACTAAAAAATTCTAACAATTAAATATTATAAATTGTTAATTTACTAACCTTGATGTGTGATATTATGCGCAGAATTAAAAAATTATGCACCGAGTATTCAAACAGCTCTCCCTTGCTAATACAAAAAAAAAACGAAAACTATGAAAAGAAAACTAATACGACTAAAATATGAGCCGAGCAACTAAGTCTGCATTAAGAATTCAAAGACCCATTTAGTCGCAGCGGCAGGGTCGTATTGTATAA
>JARJDS010010763.1:0-17487 GCA_030264155.1 Atheta pasadenae | reverse complement strand
ACAATAATTAAGCATGGTAAATGCAACGTAAAACACAAAGTAACACAGAGAACACCACGAGAACACAAGACGCCCGAGACGTTAACAGCACGCACAGACAGCACGCTACTAAACGTAACTGAAAGCACGTGCTACAGCGCGTTTTAGAAAATTGTTATCCCCACGCGATTGCGTCCTTGATACATACAAGTCTGTCCGCACTGCGAGAAACGCAAAGTAGTGCTGCACTACTACTAACACACATCGACTAGTGTACGTGTCCACGCAGAACTGCGCGTGTAGTAGTCACAGGTAGTAGTGAAGTATACGCGCAACGTAGGGTCGCGGACTGATTCTTTGAACGCCAAAAAATTATACTTCGGGGATGTTTCATAGTTTAAACTTAGTCATAGGTTAAAAAGGAACTACTTAGATATAAAAGAAAATTTAGAACAGAAAAATTGGTTAATATTTAAAAGATATATAAGCAATATTCCATGAGGTGTTTTCAAGAAACCACAAAATTGCTTAACTTTTAAGACCAAATAGAAATATTACAAAAAATTTCAGCTTTATTGTCATTAAAACTTACAAACATGACAAATATAATTGTTCAATTTAAAATTGCAAATAAAATCGTAAATACAACGTGAATACACTTAAAACCTACTTCAAACTAATGCATATCTTAACAATTTCAATCATACTTTAATGAAATAATCGCAAATGCCTTGCTTCGATAATATTTCTTTTAATATTTAATTGTTTCTGTTTTACTTTTGTTGCAACAATTCATAGAGTTGTAACAAAAATATTTAAATATTTATAGGTTATATATATATTTTATATCTGTTCACTGTTCAACTGTATCAACTGTAAACTTCGCAATTCAACATTTGTTTGATTATTGTATCTCGTATATATTATTCTTATAATTGTTTCTAAATCTAGTACTACGTATCTTTGTTTGAGTTAAGTTTACGTGTCATGCGCTGCACCTTCTCTTTGAGGCCATTCTCGCGCTTTTTGATTGTGACGTGCTCAGACAACCTTTGCTTCTTATTCATTTTCAATTCTTTCACTCTGGAAAAAGAAAACAAATTTACACAAAAACCTTTCTTGCCTAAACAAGATACAACACTACACTTACTTTTCCTTCTCCATTCGTATAAATTCTTTCTTCCAAATATCTTTAAAATCAACACAAAACTGCAGCCACATTTCAAAAAAGTCATGCGGGGGAAACGCTTCCAACTTTCCAGATTTAGGCTTAAACTGATAAAACTTCATCGTTGCAATGAAGATCAATTTCGATTCCTGGAGATTATCGCATTCGGCAGTCAACCTCTTATTAGCTGTGTCCAAGAACTCAGCCATTTTCTCCTTAAACGGATGGAGATTATCAGCGTTTGAAGCGGCGATTACTTTTTCAGTTCTGTTATTACAAGCTACAAAACAACACAATTAGCAAACAACACAAACCAATAATAAAGTATAGTATTCGTACCGTTTAATTGAACCTGCAACTTCTTTAGATCATTTTCCACATCGTCAAAGTTTACGGTTGCAGCACGACTAATATCACCTGGTTCTGGAATTGGCAACGCTGTTTTGCCACTTTCCAGAGGCGTATCAAGTCGTTTGATATAAGTACGCACGATGTAATGCAAAAGAGTAATCTGTGAATCTTTAGATTTAACATCTTTTAGTTTAGACATGATCTCCAAACCAAACCCATCAGCTTGACCACGTGACATGTTTCCTCCATTCATATAATTGCCGAGGTTTAAAATAATCGCCATTACTTCTTTTAATGATAAACTTGTTACCAAAAACTGAAAAGTTAATAATTTATTAGTAAAATGCCTTTAAAATGTTAAAAATTCAAATAACATACGTGACAAGTCGATTTAATGTTGCTTAGTGTGTGCTCAATGGTCGTAATGGCGTCGTCAAACTCGGCCATGAACATGAAGCATGAAATTCGTTCGGCGAAACTGGATATCTCGCTGAGATCGTGTAGAAACTGCTCGGGCTTGTCCAACGGGATCTCAGGTTTCGTTGCCAGGTGATTTTTGATTAAACCTAACTCTTCTGAAGTTGCACGCTAGCAAACAAAACAAAAACATAGAAAACAAACAAAAACTTGACGATTAAACTTTTGTGGTTATGTTATCCTTACGTTTTCGTAAATGATTTGTAGCGCTTCCAAATTAACCACTGAAGTATCAAAATTGTAGACAGCATTTTCAATTTCTGTACAATCAACGTGTAAACTTTGGGCTAGAATACCAACATTTTGAGACCGTTTTGAATCCAATAATTTAACCACTTCGTTTTTTTTCGATTTGGTTTCGACTTTTTTCTTGATTGGTTTACACGTGGTGACTTGTCGCGAAAATAAATCGACAAATTCATTATAGTTGCATTCTAGTTTTAATTCTTCTAACTGCGTCCATAGTGGTTGTTCAGGAATGATAGCTGGTGCGTCCGGTTCGTCGGGAGAGGGCACTCGTACTGGGGTGGTTGGAAGTGACGACGGTGGCGCTTGTGTTATAAGAATTCGTGTCCAATACAGCGGCTTCATGGGGGCGGTTGGATTGATGGGCGGTTTCCGCATCGCTACAAAATGACAGAAACAAACACACATTTTTGTAACCAATCACATAACCATACAATTTTCTTAGGTTGTCACTAGTTTTGAGGTTACAATCAACGTGCATGGATATAATTCGTGCGACATATTAATGTTTTAGGTTTATAACAATGATTTTTTTAAAATTTAAGTAAATAACATGCACGTATTGTTTTGTTTTCGGCTTTGTTTTGTTTTGCTTTGAGAAGTTTTGTAAGTTTGCTCACCTGGATACATGGACGGCGGTGGCGCCACTAGAAACAATTTGTTTAGGAATGTTTGTTTGTGCGTTTTTGGTAATTGTTTGCGGGCAAACTACAACTTCAAACATGTACAGAGAACAGTAACGTTAAGTGTGTGAACAAGGGGTGAAGACGACATATCAATCGAGGGGGTAAATTACACGATATCTTGCCCTAGAGGGGGGAAGTCATGCAAAATGAAAAATAAAACATAAAACACAAAACTATAAAAATAAAAAATGATAAATTAAAAATAAAAAATTATGATAAACATTTATCGTTTATTGTTAAGGATCTAGATGCTTCTTACCCGCCTTGTTAGCGTTCCAGCCGCCAGAGGGAGGTGGCGGCAATGCGGTTGGACCACCAGGGACTGGAGGTGGTGGCGGTGGCATTCCTGGCATTCCTCTCATTCCTGCTACCATTGGTGGAGGTGGTGGTGGACCTCCTGACATTCCTGGCATTGGTGGTGGTGGAGGCCCTCCCATCCCTGGCATTGGGGGAGGTGGTGGTCCTCCCATTCCAGGCATTGGTGGTGGTGGTGGTCCTCCCAACCCTGGCATTGGTGGTGGTGGAGGTCCACACATCCCAGGCATTGGAGGTGGTGGAGGTCCTGACATTCCTGGCATTGGTGGCGGTGGAGGTCCTGACATTTCAGGCATAGGTGGAGGTGGTGGTGGCGGAGCATTATTAACCATGTCAGGCATAGGAGGCGGAGGAGGTGCTGGTGGTCCACAATCAAACATCCCCATCATTGGTGGCGGAGGTGGAGGAGGAGCAGGCACTCCAATCTCATCCAGCCCAGGTCCATCTAACGGCATTGGAGGAGGTGGAGGAGGAGGAGGAGGTTGCACTCCTACTTCTCTACTAACAAACGCAACCCGTCCACCACCATCTCCCATTCCTCTTGTAGTTTCTATCTGAGTATTCGCACTAACAACGGTAAGTATACTACCCTGTGAGGAATTGCTTATATCTAGAATACCATCCGGAACTACCGCATCTAAGCTATCGTTCGATCTAACAAAAGCAACACCACATGCTGCACACAATCCACTCACAGAACTCTCCGGTAGCCTTTCAACCACATCTAAACTCTTCTCCACACTACTGTCCAATGATATGCAATCTTTATCACTTTTTTGCGACGCACCACCACCAAAGAACGAATCTTTTTCTTCCACGGGAGAACTAAAGTCCTGAACAGTTTTCGCCGTCAAAGCTTGTATCTCAATCAAAGTCTTGTATTTCTCCACCTCCTGCTTTAACCTACAAATCTCCTCTTCCAAACTAAGAATATCCGCAGCTTTAGCTGCCGGTTTCAATTCTTTGGGACTCCCACCAGAATCCGGCGTTTTAGGTGAGGCTCCATTGAGGATCTCCGCTTCAGAGATGCTTCCAGCCGTGATCAACATTTCCGGTTCAAGGGGCGACATTGGAGGCCAAGAGATTTGACTTAACTTCCCCGGAGTATCAGGGACAGCTTGTGGTGTTTCGGAATGTGTCCAAAAGTACATTAAATCAGGCTAAGGAACAACAAAACCAACAATAGATTAAAAATTAAGTTAATTAACCTCAAAATAATGTTCTAACCTTAAAAATATTATGATGTGGTACATCTTTATCTTGTATTTGTTTCAGTACTCCTGCTGCCAACAAATGCGTACAAAACTGTACGGCCAACACTTTCAAATCTTGCGTTTGAGTGATCTCTTTAAGATGATCGTCCTTGAACTCCGATATCAGCCAATTGATTAACATATAACCTTGAAATATATTGATTCATCAATTACTCATCAATGATTATAATCAATAATGAATAATCACACGCCACAAAACACGCACACTTGAACACACTCAATTTTGTATTTACTTTTTGGACTTTAGGTTTCTCTGGTTTAAAAGTTTGGTTAAATCACAAAAGTGTGGTTAACGGTTGAGTGACGCCAGCGCCACGGTGTGTGCGCAAGCGCGCGATTACCCAACGAATGCACACGCAATACAAAGCCCGCGCGTTATAAACAATCGACAAACGGCGGCGTTGTTGCTCCACCGCCTTGCGGATGCAAACTGATTCTGATTCATTTTCAAGCCCACCGAGTGCGCACCCACTACAAACTTTTCATCGTCAGCCGACTTAACGCTAAGCTGCTTTACGAAATTATCATACATTCAGAAGTCAAATACATAGTCAGCTGTGCGATAAAAGAACTCAAACTCAAACAATTGCGTTGCCATAGTAACAAACGATGCAAGTAAATACCAAACAAACAAATGAAACAAACGCAGTATACACATCATTATCTTTTGTTATTTGTTTGTTTGTTTCTGAAAATTAATTTAATAATAGTCAACTTTCCTAACTGTCATTACAACAACCAACAACCAACAACGTTCGTATTTTCGTTATTGAAATGCATTGAAGCTGAGTAATGTTTTGTGTACCTAGTGTTTGGATTTTCGTTGTGTTTTAAGAGTTTGAGGATTTCTGCGCGGATGGTTCTTGTTGTTCATAGTCTCGCGACGAGGTTATTCATCGAAATCAAAGTGCATAAAGCATAAACAGTTGAACACACGGCCCCAACACAGCCCAACACGACCAAAACGGGTTGAATAAAAAATGTCTGCGTTGACACCGACGCATGCGCATTGTCGTCACTTACAAAACAATTGACTATCGCCATTAATGTAATCCATGTAACAATAAATATTACATAAATTATAATCATCGGTAATCTGTTATTATCATATCACTATGCACATAGATAGTGTTTTGTTATTTTTTGTTTTGTTGATTTTTTTGTATTCAGTTGTTTTCGTACGTGTTTTGTGTGATAACAAAACAATAATCGATTTTCGCGTAAAATCGCTAATTATTTGGTGTAAACTGTGTGTAATCAGTGTGATCCTGGCCGATTGAAAGCGGTTTTTAATTAAATCGATGCGCGGAATTGCGCGGCAAGAGTTATGCGGCGTTAAATTGCGAATGCAAGCCGATGGCACGCAACAACTATGCACTTGAACATAAAAGCAAACGTAAAAAACGTAAAACAAAAAACAAACAAGCACGAAACGTTGAGATCGGCCATGTTGGTGCTTGCTTGCATGCCGCCATTTTGGAATGCAAGCAAAATTTCACTTTTTTTGTAATTAAGTACTAAATTATTTATTATTTAATAATTTAATTAAGTGCATTTAAAAATAATTGAAACACGTTATTTTTTACATAATTTATAACTTTGCTTGCATAAATAATTTGCATTTTATGTATTAAATGTTTTAATTCATACAAAGTTATGTAAATGTTTAGTTAATAAATTTTTTAATAAATTTTGTTGAACTGAAGTTGATTGAACTATTAATTTATTATTAATTAAATAATCACTTGTTATTAATTATTGTTTCTAATCTAAAATATCATCATTTTTATTAACTTTTGTTTGTTAGTTTTATTGTTAAGGTCATTTTTCGCTCAATGATTACCGACTCGTTTCGTGTGGTAATTTTCATTGTTAATTAACGTTGTGACAATGTCAACGTGGCAATCAAAAATCAAAAATTACAAACAAATAATTGTAACTACAAAGTGTTTTAGTTTAGTTCGTTTTTGATTTGTTTTATGAATATTTCTTTTGTTTTTTTTTAAGTTTTGGAACATATTGATTATAATTATTGTAATTAGAAGTCACGAGTGGTCATTATGTCATTATGGAATTATAACAAGCACACAAAAGCAGGTATTGTCATAAACGCTTTGCTTAATTATAGCGCATCACGATTACGAGCACGGTGACAAAGTTTGTTAATAAAGTTGGTTGAGTGTAGGCCGCAAGTAGCAGGAGGAAGATAGACAAAATGAAAATGACATTATAACATTACTGATTGTGATGTTCTGTGTTGTGTCACCTTCAATTAAACATTCGTTAGGCATCTATCTTATTACGGCGTAGGTACAAGTCGCCAAC
Source organism: Atheta pasadenae (assembly GCA_030264155.1). Classification (NCBI taxonomy): domain Eukaryota; kingdom Metazoa; phylum Arthropoda; class Insecta; order Coleoptera; family Staphylinidae; genus Atheta; species Atheta pasadenae. The sequence goes on along the minus strand of JARJDS010010763.1, from coordinate 10,666 downwards.
TGAAGTAAGAGCATGAGATTTAATGAGTAATTAACTGAATTTTTCGAGAAGAAAATAGTGTTACGGTATTGAATAGTACAGGAGAGTATATACAGGATGTTTAATAAATAATTAAATATATAGCAATAATTAGGGTTTACTAAAATAACTATTTCTAACTTTTACCGCGTTTTTTAACACTAAAATAAAGAAAACCACTACTAATAATAAAACTATCAACAATTGTTTATAATGAAAATATACCTTATTAACCAATAAACAATGTATCTCAATTAAATTTTTTGATAACAACACCGGTTTTGTTTAAAACACAAAAAACTAACAAAAAAATATCATAAATTCTTTACTTTTACCTTGTTTTTCAACACTAAAATAAAGAAAACCACTGCTAATAATAAAACTATCAACAATTGTTTATAATGAAAATATACCTAATTAACCAATAGACAAAGTAACTTAATTAAATTTTTCGATAACATCACCGGTTTTGTTTAAAACACAAAAAACTAATAAAAAAATATCATAAATTCCTAACTTTTATCTTGTTTTTTACCATTAAAATAAAAAAAACCACTACTAAAAATAAAAATAACAAACTTTTTTTATAACACAAATATACCCAATTAACCAATAAACAATGTGTCTTTATTAAATTTTTTGATAACAACACCGGTTTTGTTTAAAACACAAAAAACTAACAAGAAAATATCATAAATTCTTTACTTTTACCGCGTTTTTTTAACACTAAAATAAGAAAAACCACTACTAATAATAAAACTAACAACAATTGTTTATAACAAAAATATACCTTATTAACCAATAAACAAAGTATCTTAATTACATTTTTTGATAACGACACCGGTTTTGTTTAAAAAACAAAAAACTAACAAAAAAATATCATAAATTCTTTACTTTTACCGGTTTTTTTAACAATAAAATAAGAAAAACCACTACTAATAATAAAACTATCAACAATTGTTTATAATGAAAATATACCTTATTAACCAATAAACAAAGTCACTTAATTAAATTTTTCGATAACATCACCGGTTTTGTTCAAAATACAAAAAACTAATTAATAATATAATAAATTTTTTACTTTTACCGCGTTTTTTAACACTAAAATAAAGAAAACCACTACTAATAATAACAATATCAAAACTTGTTTATAACAAAAATATACTCATTTAACAAATAAACACTATTGTTGTTACTAAACAGTTTAGTTTTTCGTTAAACCAAAAAGAAACACATTAATTAATTTCAAGTTGACAAAATTAATAGCATGACTTTGAAGCGAATTTGTAACGTTGTCATTGTTTAATGAATTTACGACAACGAAGAGCTCCAAACTGGAATAATGTTTATGCATGGTGATGCGTGAATGTCGCCTCGCGTTGCATAATTTTCGCCAAAGCTCGCTACTCTAGTGCGCGCGTAATTTCTCATTACCCCGCATAACAATTAGCCTCAATTTGTTAATTCGCGATTTTGCGACAAGCGACGCAGAGCAACACAAGCGCTTAATCTTAAACTATTTATCCAACTACTAAACGTCTTCTACGTTTAACAAAAAAAAACAAAAAAACAAAAAAAAAACAAAGAAATCTTACCTTCAAATTTTTCATAAAGTTTAAAATCCAATTTTTCCGGAACAAACGTCGGCTTAACAATGTGCCACTCAAGTCCAAAAAGACAAGTCGTCGATGTGGATGACAACTTTTTCAAAACATCAACTGAAGACCCGCCTAGAGATGGCGGTATAATACTGGAAGGTGTCGTTTGACTTTGTGACAACGCTGTCATCGACGCCGTCATAGACGGCAACTGTTTCTGTTGGTCTTGACCTTGTTCCACTGAAGTCAAGGACATATGACGACGATACTTAACTTGTGCACCTTTTACAAACAAATAAAACATCAATAACTAAACAAAAACAGCATTTATTAAAGAATTAATTGAAAAAAAAAATAAAAGTGAAATTACGGAAGCAAAAAAATTGCTGTAAAACTTTCTTTTCTGATTGATATTACCGATTACAATCATTTGATTACAAATTATGACAGATTACTAAGCTGTAATTATACTTAATGTAATTAAACGCAACAAATCGTAATTCCAATCAGATTAAATCAACAATTCATTTGTTTTCCACACGCAAACTTTTGTTTTGTAAAGAAAAAAAAAAAAACAAAACACAACAAAAAGTTATGCAAAAAAAAACACTCACCAATCGTTGGTAAATTTAAATCCGATGCTCGTTTGGGTAAATTCTCCCTAGAGAAAACCTCGCTAACACTATTTTCCTCCTCATCCGCTAGATTTACATCTTCTTCTTCAATTAAAGTATCCTCATCAGTGATGGTAATATTTTCAATGTCTGTTCCAAGTTCTTCTTCCACGTGCTGCGTTAATTCCGCAATGTACTCCAATTGTTTGATATCGGACACACTTAACCTCTCCAAAACTTTGCGAATATAATCCTCTCGCGCTTGTTGTTTAATCTTATCTTCATTCACGTATTTGTTTACATCTGAGGCGAAATTCAACGTAAGTTTCGTTGCGGTTCGATCAGATGTGGTTGCAGTTCCATCTCCAACGTCACATGTCAACACACTCTCTTGACTGTAATAACATTCGTTAATTTCCGCCGAAAATTCAATCGGGGTCAACAATGGATCGGTGAAATGTGACTCCGAACTTGATTCCTTACTTGGCGGAGCATTCAGTGGAGTTTCCACAATGATTTGTTTAATATCTTCCGTTTCAACAACCATCTTGTCTTGTTTGACATTTTCTTCGTTTGTTTTTGTTTTGTTTTGTTTTACATTTGTAATTGGTGGTTTTGGCGCTTCGCCTTTGTTTCTCGCTGGTTTCACCGGCGGAAGAAGCGTTGATTGTGATTGTACCTGAAGTTGCGGTGGTTGTATCGACGGTGATGTCTTCCATAATTCTTCAGGAGTTCGTACAGGTGTCTCAATAACTTTAACAGTTTGTTCTGATTTGGTTGTCTTTAATTCACTCAATGGTTTTGTTTCTTCTGCGATTATCGCACCGGAAAATTGTGGTTCTTCTGATTTTCCACGTTTACCGCGTTTTTTTAGTTTCCCCGCTTTTCCGCTGGTCTTAGCATCGCCGGATGTTGTATTACCCATTTTTGTGTTTTGTTTTTTTTTACTTTTTCGTCGTCAATACTTGATTGTTTATATATTTGTCTATAAATTCTTTGTAGGACACACAAATGTTCATTGTACTGCACATTTTTTATTGATAACCTTAAAAAAAGAACATTTATTTATTATTTTTATAAAAAAATATTGAAATAGACTTACAAATCGTTGTTGTTGTTATTTGTTTATAATTTAAAATCAGGTTGTAATATTTTTTTTAGTTTTGGGGTTATGTTACGTATTATGTTATGTATTGCTTTGTTTTAGTAGGTTTGGGGTGGTTTTTATTCAGATTTTGTTGTTTGGACGAACGCACTGTATAATATTTTATTGTGAATCGTGATTTAAAGGTTTTTAGATGTTTGTGATTGAGAATATTAAGGTTTTTTAAAAGGGCGATGTTTACGATTGTATGTCGTTGTGTTTGTGCGTCACGAAGTTCTAGTTTCATCCCTTCGATAAAGTCTAGTGACAGAGTTAGTGCGCATGTGCTCAAAGCGAGCGAGTTCCCTTGGAAAATCGATGAGGAAATTTTATGTTATGGCGGGAAATGTTTGAATTTTCATAACGTTTAGTATTAAGCTAAGTTATATAAATATAAAAATACACAACTTGTTTTTCTTCTTTTGTTTTCTTCTTAACAATTGTTTTCAACACAAATTTTTATATAAATATCTAACTGTTATATTATCAACAATTTTAATACTAAAATAAAATTTCCTAACATTTATAAATTAAATGCATTGTTAATTTTAATGATTTATTCCACCATGAGCCATAGTTAATTTAATAACTTGTTTTGAAACTACCAAACTAGGAAGCGCAAGTTTTTCCGCATTCCGGTTTACTACAGCGCTCGTACGCGGAAAACAAATATGAAGAATTTATGGCCAAAATTTATAACTTATTGCCGAATCAAATTGACTCGCTCACATAACCTCAAACCAGGCCCCCACACCAATATGAAACCAGACAAGACAAAATCCACACACACAGCAGCCACATTCGCATACAACTCATACGAGTTAAGAGAAATGGCACAAATCGCCCGCCGCCCGTCAGCCGCCTCCGACTTGCCGACTCTTCCCCAGTCTTCCCAAACTCGGACGGCCATCAAAGCGCCAATATTTCATTTCTCGTATCGCGCGCACGCAGCAGCGGCAACCAGTTCTACCCGATTCCACTCACAGTCATAGAATTATTAATTTTATATACTTTTACAGAATATAGCAAGCACAATACGAACAATAAGTTTGGAGTTTCCAAAATAAGGAAAATGCGAATATGCGGAAATGCACAATTGAACCAAAACAAGCCAAGCAAACTGCAGTTTTGCAAATTATCGACTTTTATTGTTCCCGACTTCAAACATCAAAAACATCAAGCAGTTGTTGAAAGCAGAAGATAAATGCTGCAGAGGATCAAACGACATAAATCTGAAATTGACGTAAAACGACATAAAAGCTCACAAACAAAAACCCAGAATCTAAAAGTGGACAAGCCGTATTATGTCATAAAACTTTCAACTTGACGATGACTATGTTTCATTCTTTTACCCTCACAAGGTTAGAAACCTTGTACATAACCTCAATAGAGTCGATGACATCTTGTTTTACGAGCATGCCGCTCAATTTTCTCGTTGACAGCGTTGACAAATTGTAACAAATCTAGCAAGATAAAGCATAAAATCTTAGTTTTCAAACAAATAAATTGCAATTTACACCTAACACCTAGCTATATTCATAAATTTATCAAACAATTGCTTGTAAAATTAATAGAAAATTTGACAGTGTTGCCTAATTGCATGACTACATAACTTCAACTCCACCAAGCCGCGATAATTTGTCTGTTGGCAAGATTAGTGGCGAATTTCCCCGACAACTTTCCAACAAACGCGCCACAACGCCTAGCATTACGACTATTTGCGATTATAGTGTACGAGCGTGATGTAGGCAACTGTAACGACGCCAGTAGCGCTCAAAATGATAGAGTGACATGTGGGTTGGAGGTTAAGCGCCACCTATGAGCGAATTAAACAAATCGTACGTATGCTACTACCGATTTTACACACACACTAACACTTTGGCTTACACCATGTGAACACGTGACGAACCTGAAAGTTTAATCATCAGGCCGTACCGTACCACAAGTTAGGCAATAAATCGTCGTCGAGAGCCCTGAGAATGTTGCGTCGCAATTCGACAAAACTCGTAAATTGTCTACGACGATGAAACGTATTAAGTTATCACACCAAACTTTCGGGGGTTGTAATCGTGTTTAACATATTTTTTACGCAACATTACAACTTGGTTAAGTTTACGTTTAAAAAAAACATGTAAGTTTGGTTGCATACAATAAAGTATTTGTTGTTTTATCGTAATCCAGGATGTGCCTATGAATATTTTGGCATTTACAAGTATTCCGGCTTGCAGTGAGGGTAGGTGTGTTGAATGTGTAGGTGTGGCGAGAGCCTAGTCGAGTTAATCTTGATGTACAACGTGTTATTTGTCGGGCCGGTGGAGATTATTCCACCGGAGCGTTATTATGCCCGTCGTGCGAAAGGGCCGAGCAAATCGAGCGCACAAATGATGATTAATAAAACGCGATTTGGGCCTTTACACACTCACACATACAGTTTAGTGTTGCAAATTTCTCATAGCGAAAGGGTACAAACTCAAACATGGCCTCTGGTAAATTTGGTTGCCTAAAACACAATAGAATATTAGTTTATGTCTATACGCAATTTTAGGTTATTAAAATAAATTTAAATTATTCAAACTAACTTTCCCTCCCCTTGGCATCGACTTTCAATATAAATAATAAATTTCGGCGTTGGTTAATGGATTAGAAACAAATATATTCGACAGTTTAATTATACTGATTATTAATGACCAGGAAATATTATCAATTAGTTACTAATATAACCTTATATTATACATTATTAATATTTGTATACACTAAGCAACCCCAATTATTAAAAAAAATGTAATTTTGGTTAAAATGTCGGTAGTGTTCCTAGGAAGGCCAATAAGTATTCATTAACAATTCATTTCATTGAAAAAAGAAGTAATAAAACCTATTTATTTGTTAAAGTGGCCTTCTATGGTCCATGTACCTTATTTATTGAGGTTAAGTTAAGTTTTTGAGGTTAATCTTTAAAAATAGGCTTTCAATCGAATTATGTTGGTACTTATAGTTTAACGACACACATTTCCACCACGGAAACGACGTGTCTTTTACGCTCGACTTTTTGAAAAGCCATTCCGTGTCTCCAATTCGTTTGCTCTCTTCGCATTATCACACTATTCATCGTCGCACGTCGGCCATTTTAAATCCGTTTCAGGATTTAATTTTACGATCGCAACGAGAAATTGACGAATTTACTCGCTTCGGTCCGCAATTTAACGTTTGCTTGCCGGTCATAAACTCACTTCGGAAACAGCGCCATTTTAAGATTACGCGCTCTATGAACAGATAGCGCAATTAATACTACGGTGATTGCATACCTAACACTGCCTAACACTATGAATTTAGGAACTTTAATCTCGTTTCTGGTTTCGAACGTTAAAATTTAAATTTCTAACCTCATTATTCTTATGTTAGGTTAGGTTTAGTTGGCTATGATAAAAATATCATTGTGCAATTAAATATTTTTAATTAAATTGAATGCTTTGAATGCAGCTTTAAAGCATTAGCCCCTGGCAGTGTTTTTGCAATTTTTTGATGTTTTCTTCCCTATTTATTTCGCTGTTTTCTTTTGTTGCATTTGTCTTTTTGCTTTATTTCTACGCGCGTCGAGGATATATATTTTAGCCGTGAGCTATTGGAAAGTCATAAAACTTTAATTTCCTGCGTCATTTCCTCCCACCCCGTCGCCATTTTTATTCTTCCATACAGCATCTTTCTCTGCTACTGGAAAGCATTGGCTTTATATTTAATACTCTACGTTTTTCATTTTTCATTGCTCGACTGTTTTTGCTTTGATTTGAACATGGGGCCGGTTTCGTCTTTTGTTTTGTTGACTTTTGATCAATTGCTTTGATAAATCTCGTGCAGAGCGCGCAGCGTGTTCGCTCGGCTGGTTGCCTATAGTCTTTGACTTTTTGTGCACACGCCATCTTTTTTGTTGTTTGTGTTGTGTTTACAGGTCGACCGGATGTGCTCTAACTGACGATGGACATCGACGGCGCGATATATCGGATATAAGTCTTCAGAATGTAAGATATAAACAACGACAACAATGCCTTTTCTAATAACTGTCACGAAATTGATACTTTTTTAGATTTTTTTTTAAATTTTTATATTTTAAATTAAAATTTTTGTACAAAAAGTAAACTTGCGTGTAATTAGTACATAAATCGTTTAGGAATCAACCGAATTTTGTCTTAAAACAAGAAAATCTTTGTTCATACAAATTAATCACTTCGCGAGGCCAGAGCCGTATCAAATTCCCACGACGATTAATCACTTTTTTACACTTTCACCCGCAATAAATCTTTAATTTCACTCTATTTGTTTTTTACCTCATTTGTTTTTTATCGCTGGGCATCCGTTTCGCATTTTATTAGCGCATCGCTTTTTTTTGCATTCGATGTGGGAATTTATCGATTGTCTTTGGCCAATAAAAGCGAAAACGTACGCGCTCAGCAAATCTGCTTCGCAACTTACAACTCACAACCCGCTAATGGTTACATCATGCAGGGGAGAATCGAGAAGAAATATTTGTGCTGGCAAAGCTCAGGAAAAAACGTGCTGGTCGCGCGCCTAAAGAAAACAGGACGCATTGCAGCGGCGCAAGTTGCGAAGAAATACAGTGTATTGTGTTTTGATTTTCGCGTGATTAATGCCCATATTTTGTTGTTCGACCCTGCTGATATTTACTTTGTGCGCCAGCAGGAAAAGAAAAAGCTTTATGTGAAATAATAGCAATGAGAAATGGAAGCGGAAACTTATTGGATCCTGGATAGTAAATTATTGACATTTCTTTTGATAATTTTTCCAGGCTATACTGACGTAATATTTTTTAAGTGTTATATTATTATTTTATCTAGTAATTATTGTAATCACAGCGCAAATTTATAATTTAATATAAATTTTCAGTGTTGTAGTGAAAAGTAAGTTGAAAAGCAATAAATTTCTAACATTTTCGGCATCCAATGCCAACCGCCGATAAAATATGATAAAATTAACGCCGGTGGCGGCAACACGACCTCGATGCGATATGGCCCGCCCCTCTGCTTCGTGTTTCGCGGCGGCATTCGCTCGTCGCTCGTTCATCAGCACAACGATGGTAATTCGAGGTAAGAACAAAAGTGCGCGCGGTACTATCAGACGCGTGCTACACGACGAAATTAATGAAGAAGACGCCACCGCCGCCACCATCACAGCCACCGTCGCCGCCGCCACCACCGTCGAGTTGTTTCGGATGATATACGGCCACACCGCGCCTGCCAAGTGTTTAAATTACTTTACACTTTATTAAGTATCGTAATCGTGCGCGATTTGATTAATTGGGGGATGATAATCTAGGTCGGGTTCATGGCACACGTATATTTTATATTAATCTTAAAAAAAAACTTTAAACTTCTTGAAAATAAAATTTTAATTAATTAATTAAAAAAAACTATCAAAAAATAACTATTTTTTTTTTGAAATTTGTGCAGATATTCTTTGTTAATTTTATTAATTTTAATTATAACACCACCTGAGTTATTAGCTGAATTAAACCTGTCTATGCGTAATCGTTTCGTTTTGACAGCTCATTAAGAAGACGAAACAATGGTGCATTCGTCTCGAGTTTGGCTTGTATACTCGGCGTTGAATTGGAATTTGGAAGTTGTTGGAAGAGTCCTTAATCTAAGTGCCTCGTGCATAATTAATCGCGTGGATTTTAAGCGAACGACTCACCTGCCCTTTCGCCCTTTTCCTTCCTTCACATCTCAAGGTGGCGGTTAAGCATCTATAAAAGCGCGCTCGAAGCGAAGGCGTTCACGCACGCAATTTATTTAATTTCTTGTACTTTTCTGTTATTTATGTGGCAATTTATCGCCCTTCTTCGACGCGATCGCAATGTTTTCTTCGCGTTTCATGCTTTAATAATTACACGCGAATTGGGCGGTCGGCTATCTTCCGTCTTGCGGAAATTTCTAAAGCATTTTTTACGGGAATTTGGCTCAATTTTTGATGAAGATGATAAATGTCGAATGATTTATGAGAGACAAGACGTCACATTTTGACGCTTTACAGGATAATTATCAAAATTTCTGGTTGTAAAGCGGGTTAAAGATGAATTTTTTATGTGATCATTTGTTAGCACTTTGGAGGAAAGGTTTTTTGTTGTTTAATGAGTAACTTTTAGCATTAAAACGTGTTTGTAGTTGCCTACGTTGCGACCCTACGCTGCGTGTATGCTTCACTGCTACGCGCGCAGTTCTGCGTGAACACGTACACTAGTCGATGTGTGTTAGTAGTAGTGCTGCACTACTTCACGCTTTCTAACAAACAAACGAGTGTTAAATAGTATCTCAGTTTTGTTTAGAAAGATATGTTAACAATGTAATGTAAGTACATGTATGTACTTTTATGGTCATAACTTCCAAACCGTAAAATATTTTTGCATTTTCTCAACAGATTTGGATAGATGGTGAAAAATTACACTAGAAATATTATATTGGATATCTTAGTATGCATTTTAAATGTGTTAATAATTAGGTCGACCAAAATTGCACAAATTTTTCGGGTTCAATATGAGTTTTTGTTCATATCTTCTAAACGGCTAGAATTTTTTAACTTTTTACACCGAATTCGAATCGGCCCTGTCTAATTACTTTAAGAAACTTATACTGGTCATTTGTTGTACTTTTTATATGTTCAAATAATAGGGTTTTTTTTAGTTTAGACGAAAATTTATATTTTTGGTGCTATAGCGGATAGAAAATCGGCATGTATGTGTGTTAAATAGTATATCAGTTTTGTTTAGAACGATATGTTAACAATGTAATGTTTAACATAAGCTAGTTAACAATTAACTGCAGGAATGGGAAATAGCCTAGTTGGTACGAATTCGCTTGTTGAGTCGAAGGTTTACGGTTCGATTCCCGCTTTGTGTTTCTTTTTTTCTTAAGTGCATTACTTAATGTTTAGTTAAAATTGAATTAGGAATTGAAAAATAAATTGCTTATATCTCCTCTCTATATTAATCAATTTTCCTGTTCTAAATTTTCTTTTAAAGTTAAATAGTTCCTTTTTAACCTATGACCAAATTTAATCCACGAAACATTCCCAAAGTATATTTTTTCGGCGTACAAAGTTGAGCATTTTTGTGGTTTTTTGAAAACACTTCGTGGTAAATTGCTTATATCTCCTCTCTATATTAACCAATTTTCCTGTTCTAAATTTTATTTTAAAGTTAATTAGTTCCTTTTTAACCTATGACCAAATTTAATCCACGAAACATCCCCGAAGTATATTTTTTCGGCGTTCAAAGTTGAGCAATT
>JARJDS010010713.1:0-73159 GCA_030264155.1 Atheta pasadenae | reverse complement strand
TATATATATTATATATTTTTAAAGGTATATTAAAAATTTTAAGTTATTCAATTGAAAATTGATTGATTTATAGGTCCTGCCAACTTAGAAAACGCAGAAATCATTTGGGAAAATCAATAAACCTTCCAAAATTAATTTTACCCCAAAAAATTAAATATCATAATTCTTTTATGACTCTAAAGTTTTGTTGATACAAAATTTGATATTATTTCAAAACAAAATTTTATATAATTTTAACGAAATTTGATATTATAAAAATCTTAGAAGAGTTTTACCCCTTAAATCTTAATTTTTTATGGTGAAGTCTTTCACTTAAAGATTTCATCTAGTTAACTTAATCTACCATACAATTTAAATACATCAGACTTGGAGTTTACTTGGCAAGTGATCATTTATGTATTCGATGCGACTATACGCTTCTGATGCACAGATAGCAGGGATTTGAAACCTCCATGACTACACGATAATGCACTCAGGAACAAGCGGGACAAGTCAGGTGGTGCAGGCGATAAATAAACATAAGACATGACTGGTCTCACAGATAAAATAATATCAACAAATATCTATTTTCTGCTTGCTGTTGTATCTGTTATAGAAGTAAAATACAAATAAAACCAATAAAACTGTTTTGGAATTTTCAATAATATATCCAATAATAAATGTTTGTAATGTCTTTAAAAAGAATTTTTAATGTGCACATTGTTTTGTAGTTCCACTATGCATTATTAACTATATGAGAAAATAATTTGTAAAAGTGCTCGAAACATAAAACAATAATACCGTAATGTGAATAAAACTCTTGTGAGGTTTTACGAGCCGCAAGGACACACAAGGTAAATGTTAATTACTAGATGGGTCGTAGTAAAATTACCCCACCACTATCTCTTTTCTTTTATCATTGTCTCTGTTATCTTCCTCTGTTGTCTTTGACTTCCTGAAATGAGCACATGATACATTGTGTCGCACACATGTCAACGGCTTTGGACGTATGACAACTGAAACCTATGAAGCCTGAGTGCGAATAGGAGTAGGAAAAGTAACAATAGTAAAATTGCATTTACGATTATATTATTTTATTACGTACATCGTAAAAGTCTGTTTACTGCGTCGAGAAATAAAGATGGGACAAGACAGAAAATATTAAGGATTTTAACATTTTTTAAAAACTTTACTTAAAACAAGCAAAACCTAACACAAAATTAATATACAAGCATTTGTTAATAATTTTCAAATGTTGATTTAATTTATGTTCATTATGTACCTAATGTTTAGTATATTATGTTTCATAATTTTTGTGTTTCGTGATTAATTATGCGTGCATTTCAAACATTAATTCGTGCATGAAATAAAATTAAATATAAACTCAAAGCGCAAAGCATTTGCAGTTCTACTTTGTGTGTTTGTACCAGCGCATTTTAGTTGGGACTAATTGGAATTAACGGATTCTGAACAACGTGATTTTGTCCTGTTTCGTGTCCGGCACGGTGAACAAACAAACGACGTAGGACGAATGAGTATTGTCAAAGTTGGCTGCGTCTCCTCGATGAAAAGCTGCTTTCCAGCAAACGTGGCTTTTATTACTTTCCACGCTCCGCGATGTTTTCAACATTAATGAGCGCACAGAGACGTTGCGTAATTAAGCACGAACTACGTGGACCAAAACGGTTCATCGAAAAGTGTTCGGACCGTGTCGGATGAAAAGTTTTGGCGCTGGTTACTTTTTCGTTTCTCTAAAATTGACAACTTTGTGTGTGAGCAAAAATCAAATTGGTTGGATTTTGAAAATTAAATATTGATTGAATTTTTTAATATCGATTTTAAAATTATTTCTTTACTTTAATTAATTGAATTTTTATTTTATTTTTTTTGGGAAAAAAATTTCTCGTTATTAAAATTAGCATTTTTTATATATTTTGTAAGGCGTTGGTTTTAAACTTTGGCTTGGTATAAGATTTGGCAAATATTTTCATTGGGCGCGTAATTATGTTTGGTTTCTTTCTTTATCTATAATACGAAATTAGTTTAAACGCGTGCTGGCTTCGCAGACGTTCTACGCACAAAATTAGCATAATTGATGCTTCGTTTCTGCCATTATCATATAAATCGAAACGCGATATCGACGCGGAAAGAAAACCCAAACGCGCACGAAGTCTGCGTGCGTGAATTTTTCTTCCTACAACGACGTTTTTTTTTTCCTGCCATCCCCATTTGCAAATACATGTAAGTCTTCTTGTGTCATTTCTTTATCTCGTAAAATTTTCTGAACTATTCAACTTTTTGTGTTTTATTCCCAAATACTTAAGTATAATTTGAAGGTTAGAATTTACATATGTAACCTAGTTTTTGTCCTTCCAAATCCACAATTTCTCTTCTCTCAATATTATAAAGCAACTATCCGTTTGGTATGCGTCTGCATGCCGAGCAGAAACCAATCTATTCACATAAATATGATGAGTGTCGGCAAAAGGAACAAATGTCGCGCGAAGAAATTTCGACGACTATGGGAAAACTAAGGTCGGTTTAAGGGCGTGTGGGATGGATAGTGGCGCGCGAATGGCGGATAGGCGCGTGTGCCCTAATCCTCGATGATTTACTATAGCAGAAAAGTATAATTCCGCGCAGCTCTTCGTGGACACGTATGAATGTATGGAAATGCGCGGCTTGCACACGTGGCGGCACACATCTCGCACGCGGCGTGTACACGGCGCTGGGAAATCTTGAAATATCTTTCGGGCGCGCTTTTTTTATCGCATGAAATATGTGCCTCTATACGGGCAGCTGAACATTTTTATCATATCGCATGCAAGCGCGCCCACCTTCAACCACCTCACACCCCCATCACCCAACCGTTGTGCTCACCCGCTCGGGTTGAGTCAAGCGCGCATCACGTTCGTAATTCAAGCGCACACGACCACACGAATTTGCGTTGCTTAGGTAGCCCGTATCTATGAATATTTAATCTTTCACTCGTGGCTCGTAATTTGTGACTTTTAAGTCGTAGGTATTTTAAAACTTGGCTTCCATTTTTTTATATAATTTTTGACTTTTTATAGGTTGAAATTGATTTAAATTGTTCTCTTCATCATAATTATTTCAAATTCTCCTTCCTTTTCCCATCTTATTCCTTTTATCTCTTTACAACTTCCTTTGTTTCATCGAACAATGATGTGTTTGTTAAAACCTACAATTTTAAGCAAAAATAGTGAAATTTATTGCGATTTTTAATTGTTTTCTTATGCATTTTTGAGATTTTAATTGAGTAATTCCCCCAGCCTTCTTTCACTAAAAAAAAATTAAAAGAGCAATGGTAATTCCATTATTATAATGTAAATGTTTAGAGTTGTTTGTAATTAATTCACCATTATTGAAACCTTTGTTATAATTAAACTTAACTGCATGCCATAATTACGAAAATTATTCACGTTACATTACATCACGTATCACAATACATCACACCATAATTGTTGACGACTTGACATGCGTAATTATCACAAATTATATCGAAAAATTAATTAATAATTACGTACATTACCGCACTACCTGATTACTACAATAGATTTGGGTTCAAACTATTTATATTCAATCTAAAACCTACAAAAAAATAATTACAATTCGTTAAATTTTTTCCTAATAATAAATTTAATAAAAAATTTGTGAAATCAAAAATTTTTATCTTTAAATGTGTGTGTTTTTATGATGATTTCTGTTAACATGTCGGTGTACAAACAGTAATATTATTCTTAATTTCGTAGGATGTAAAGTTAATGTATTCCTTCACCTCCACCCTAACGCGTCATTCGCACGTAAAAGCCAAAATGTGGCTCCTGCGTGCGTTTAAAAGTAGTACATCACGATGACAAATTGCCGTCACTTTCCTGCGGTTTGCAAGCAGCCACCAAATACCTCCCACAGTTACAGCAACCCAGTAAAACGTCGGACGTTGAATTTTTTTCCTTACGCAAACAAACATCACGACAACGTCGAGCAACCGACGTCGCTGTCCTATTTGTAACCTGCGAGCCGAAAGAGCGTGTCCGTCATGCGCAATTATTAACAATACAAACCGCCCCAGCGATCGCCCAGACATGACGTGCTCTTCTACGAGCACGTGCAATTTGTAAATGTTTGCAAACGTTCACAAATATTCACGAAACGCTCCGTATCACACGGCACGCGCGTAAATGTGTAGTAAAGTGTGCAAATGCAAATGTTTACGAAAGCTTCGAAATATTCCAAAATTCAACATTAAACAAGCGCAGTTTTGGGTAAACGTTGTGATAGGATGGACAATTGTTTCCTTTGCTGAATTTCCGGAACGCTTGACGTGTTGTGCGTTTCCTGCCAGTTTGCAGTGGACACGGGACATAGATTTGCCTTGCGGTGGTACAGCGCAACGTTGTGGGGAAACGTTTTGATTAAAACGAACAACGGGGCGACGCCAAAGCGACGTCGGTTTGCTACGCTTCCTCTTCTCGTCTTGGCGTATGAATAACTTGAAAGGACAGAAAAGACGCTGCAGATAAGATGCTCAAACGCAATGCGGATATTTGCCACCACTTCAACACTATCATTTATTTTAAAGTTACCGGATTATAATTCATATAACCTAATTTAATTCCAACTAACCTAAAAAAAATTATAAGACGTATCACAAAGTTATTAAATAAACCCCGAGGGGTTTACATTTCGAGAATCAGAAAACTTCAATCCAATTATTTTTCTTAGAATGTTAAAAATTGTCTGTAGTTAAAATCAAAGGTTCCGACGTAAATTTTGTATCATCCTTATATAAATAATAACCAAAACTTTTATGTACCTAAATCTGGAAATGTAGAATGAAAGATTTGAGTAGCAAACAAGTCAAAAAGCACGAAGTCCTTTCATGAGTTAAACAAATCTTTAAGATGGCTTCGTCTCTCTTGACTTTGTTGGCTAAGTTTGTCGTTTTATAGACAGGTAAAGCGGAAATAATTTTTAATTCAAACTCGTAATAATGCAAAAGTTCTAACTTAACGCGATTGTAGCCGACGTTGTGGCGTTTGGAGAATGTGTTGCGCGCTCCGGCTCCGGCTGCAAAGTTTGCGACGAAGATTTACAAGTTCATTAAGTCAGCCGTCACTCCATTTCCCAAATAATTTCTTGTTTGTCTCGACTCCAGAGAGTTGAGTGCACCAACAGGCTAGCGGCTAGAAAACTCGGCGATGGAAATAATTTCAAACAAAAAAATAAAAGAATTTAAAAGAACATAAAATAAATAAAAATACAAAACAAATATTTGCATAGATGTTTTTGACATTAATTAAAAGTTTTTTGATTGAATTATCAATAAATTAACTAAAATATTTTCATTTTTTAGCGAAAATTTCTAAAAATGATTTGTACTTATCGATTTGAATGTTTCGAATCCGGTTAGTCCCTTGTTGATATTAAATTGTCCCCAGAACGGTCATATTTCGAATTCGGCGCGGAAACGATGAAAAGTTGTAAAATACTCTTCTGCGCTCGCGCAGTCAAGGGACTCTTGCGAACTTCCGGAATGCGCGGATGCAGAAAGACATAAATTGTCATCTCTGGTGACAACCAAGTGTCATCAATAAGCAACGCGACGATTTTTCTAAAGCGACGAACGTAAATTTTTTTCAAAACTTTAACCTACATTTATTGATATCACCAAAATAATTTTCTTTTGTTTTTATCATTTTTTAAATAAACAAAAAAATAAGGATTAGTAACATCTTGAATGATTTTTCAGTAGACGTTTGTTAGTATTAGTTCTGGTGGTGGAGGCGCCGGGCAATTTTATGTAAATGAAACAAAATGTTGGAATTGCTGATGTTAGTAGATACAAGTGGCCGGCCCAAAACATGAGCTAACATAGGAAACATCCTGTTTGAAAGACAGCATTCTGGGGAAGGAAAGCGACGTTAGTACCACGACGCTTCTGATGGCCGGAAAATTGAAGTGGAAAAGGGTTTTATATGTTATTGCCTTTTATAAAGTGTACTGGAATTTCGGCAAGACGTTTTCCTCCACACCTACACGGCACATTTACACAAACAGTTACAATTACGTACACGTGTACATTTGCTTCCGTGTTGTTGTCGACGTTGGCAGGACTTTCAGCTTGAAACGTGCCACGTGTAAGAGAAAGGTATGAAACTGTTCGTGTGTTTGTTGGCGGAAAAGCAAAGTGTTGCACGCGTATTTTCGTGCGTGTCGAAACGCAGAACTTGAATTTGAAGTCAACTTTTGGTTAAATGTTAAGAGCGAAATACGAAGCAAGGAAAATGCGAACTCAAAATGATTACATGTTTCTTCTTCTGTCTTCTTAACAGCAGCGTAACATGGAACGAGTTTGAAAGACAGGATTAAATGGCCTGAACAAACAAATAAAATAAATAAATAAATTAAAAATTGTTTTATTCGAAATTAATTTTAATTTCTTTTTTTGATTTTTGATTTGTTTGTTAATCCTAATTAAATTAATCTGCAGTTAATGACCGTTGGTTGGAAGAAAGTCGTCATATTCGAACAAGCTGTAGAGCATCATCCCCCTCAATTAGATATTAACTCGACTGTTGGAAACTTAATGAAATTCCGTGCATCCAACCGAGGTTTTATCCCCTATGCATAAAACTACAAGTAGTGGTTCATTCCACCCCTACCGCAAGCAGGCGCAAGGTGGCCTCGTAATATTACTGAATAATTAAAAATTCTTAATGAACGTCGAGGGAGTTTTGGTTCGTGAATAATGAAACCAATGTAATAAACCAGTGGTGCTCTTCGGTATATTGCAGAAGGGGAGCGGTAGCAGCCGTCTGCGTAACGAGCAATACTCGCCGCAGTATTTCTACACATTTAAAGCATCTTGCTCTTCAGACGCGAGCAACTCGCGGATGTTTTCATTAAGCGGTGTTTAAGGGTTATGAGAATAGCCGCATAACTGCATACAATGCTGAACACGGAACATAGCAATAGAAATGGAAGGCGGTTTTTAATGTTTAGGAAACGCCAATTTTAAATTTTAAAGAAAATACTAAGCTAAGACGCTTGGTTTTTGTCGATGGGTTTTCACATCAAACCGCAAGTATACGGCGGCGTCAAGATTGCAAACGCAAGTGTTTTGAATAGAACAATGGTTTTAAATATTAAAAACAGCTTGGGCGTGTCTATGCGCGGCGGTGGCGGTTGCCCCGCACATTGAAGTTGATACGGCTTTCACGTTTAATTATGAAACTTCAAACCTAAAATGTTTGGAATGGTTTGACACCCAGCCGTCACTGCTGACGTTTATTAATATTGCTTTCAATAAATTATGCATAATAAATCTATATTAATAATGTCTTTGCAATTTTTTACCACCAAACATATTTGTACAATAAACATGTTAAATGCTACATGTAGGTACTTCTAAGTTATTGATATCTTTTGACATTTTTTGTTCGAGTACGTAAGAATTGCTATTTGTTTTGTTTGTTGTTTGCTAGCCACTTTGATATTGAAGAATCGTTAAAAAATACCTTTTTGCTTAGGTTTTCTAAAAATTAAACATAGTGCGTGTTTTTCCTGGCTTTATGTCGCTCCCACCTTTTTTGAAATATGCTGGCGAAACACTTGAAAAAGAAAACGCACAAAAACTGTGATCTGCATTTGCCATTTTCGTTGTGGCCAAAAGCGTGCGCTAATTGCGAGCGTTTTTTTCTTTCGGCTGCGTTGGTTGCATTTATCTGTATTCGTTGATGCTCGTCTCGGTTCCTTAGCCCGTTGGCGCTTTTAATTAATCAAATGACAGTACGTACGGTCGACGCAGTTGTAATGAAAAAGGATTTTTTCTGCATATCCCGCACCGACGTTTTTGGCTATTCTTGCGTTTGTTTCACGTAACATTTTTTTCCTGTTTTGTTCATGTTTACCGTTTCCACGTTTTCATGATTGAACTTTACTTTCTACTTGAGAAGAGGCAATTAAAACTTTCCAAACGAGTTTCTTTTTGTGTTCGGTGAGGTCAAAATGAAAAAAAATTCATTAAAATTTCAAACAATATTTGCACCACTACATTATTTGTAATCATATTAACGAAATAATGACTAAAAACAAAAATCAAAGTTTCTAAGCTTAAATATAGCTGAAGTAGCGTAGCACTTGAATGCACTTGTGGATGCCGCATTGAGGATATAATTGCGTTACAAAAATGTATATACATAAAAGCATAAAAATTAAGTTATCTAGCCTGCAATTACACTCGAGAGATCCAATTTGCGGGAAACATTTAGCGTTTTAATTGTATGCGGGCTTGAGCTAGCACATGATGTTTTTGTTGTTAAGCATAATGTGGAGGCGCCGGGCATTGAGCCCTCGAGGCTGTTGAAATACGTTGTGCCCTCAAAACTTTTTTTTAAAGCTTCGGACAGAAGATAACAAATAATTACATTAACTTAGATATTTAAAAGAAAATATATTACGTGAAAAGTAGTATTAAAAGAAAACAGAAATGTATATTTGGTTGCATATAATAAATGTAAAACAAACAATTATAAACATAAAAAATGTTTACTTCTTTTTATAATTTGAGAAAGCACAGAATGAACCGACAGTTTTATTTTACTAATTAGTCAAACACTTGAATCTGAATCTTTGAAGTCACAATTTCCTCTCAAAGCCAGAAATAAAATTATTTTCTCTCACTTGCATTGTATAACATCATTTTTTTGCTTGGTGCGCTTTCATGTTAGCACAAAAATAAAATGTATTTGGTTGAAATGTTTCGCGACGAGATTTTAATTACTGCAATACAACTCTTAGCCCGCTGCCGTTCGAGTTAATTAGATTAAATTCGTGAAATAGAAAATTGCGCACTTCTAATATTTCATACAATATTTTTGCGCGGCGAGAGCATCATGTTCATTACCGTATACGTCTTTTTTGTGTAAATTCTTTTACAAGCGTATATTTTTTGTTTTTTCATTTAGTCGCGTCGTCAGCTTGGACGCGTCGACGTCGAGCAGGAAGTTGAAAAATAAAATACACTGTGAAATAAATGGCACTTGAAAAGTACCACACTAGCATACAGAGTATATTGATAAATAAATAAACTATGAAATTAAATTATTATAGGTTTACTTAAGTAATTATTTTGTTGTTAGTTTAAAGTACAAAATCTGTACTTCTTTTTATTGTCTGTTAAAAGTTCAGAAGTTTGTAAAATAAAAACTTAAAAATTAACGTTTTACTTTGTATATTAGTTGAAAATGAGTGCAATGCGCAAGTACTATATTTGCGTCCAGTTGGGTGAAATCCTCGTCGTTGGGGACGGCGACGCTTGCGATTTTTTCTCTCCAGCCGTCAAGTAAAACTCATGCATCCGTTATTATACGGTCGCTTCCGCAATCCGTCGACTCGCACGTGCGCCGCCGCCTGTCGGGAAATTAAAATTGGATATACGTACGCGAAAAGAACTAACTGAGCGCGGGCGCACACATTGGTGGCGGCAATGCTAACAAACGGTAACAGCGATGGCGTTATGTGACGGTTCTGGCTATCGTAAAGTTTACGCCGGAATTGAACTGCAAACACGTTTCTAGCCCGCGCGTCAATTCGACAATTTCCGTCTTACAGCAAAAAAATACTAACATTTCAGTGAGCTTTTGGCGAAAAATTCATTTCCAACCTTGCGACACCTGCAGAACGTATAACGTAAAACTGCTATTATCGCCGGAAATTAAGATATGCTTGCACAAAATAGTTTTTGATTTTTACAGAGATAGCGGCAAATTTATTTATTATTATTATTATTTAACTCTATATCTTTACTTACGGTTGTTGTTAGAAAAAACTTTAATAAAGATTATAGTAATAAACTAATGCAGATAAATAATACCTAATCATTGATATTGTTTGTGTTTATGTAGTGCATTAACTTCGTATTTTTCGTTCAATTACGTAAAAAAAAGTTGAATAGAATTATTATGTCGCCCGCCTAGTCGTTTCTGCCTTATCGCAATTCGATTATAGGGGTGAGTACACCTGAACCAGACCGGGAATGGCCGAGGGAGAAACAACGGTAATTGCAATTTATTGATTCGTTTTGGCCATAATAACCGACGTTCGCTCGCATTCACAAACTCAACTTGCCGATTCCAATTAGTACATTACATTACATTCACGAAGCACGCACTTCATCGACATTTAATCAATTTATGATGAATGTAGTACAAAAATTATTTATGCCACATATAATCTATTGTCATTATAAATAAAAAATTAAGTCAAACACAAAAAAATTAAAAAAAAAAACTTAAAGTTTTATTATTATAATTCTTTCTTTCTTAAGGATTGGAGTGTTGTTTTTTGTAATTATAATATCAATTAGAATTACAATCGTAGAAATATATGTGCCAAATGTTGGCATAAATTTCCATTCGGAAAATGCGACTACAACAGGAAGAATTAGCAATGCAAATGTGAGCATTAAGAAAACGTCAGGTCGCGTCATTTCGCAGCGGGTCGCGAGACGCGATACATCAACGCTGGTGGTGCACATGAGTTAAGGGTGAAACGGGTAGCACACGCATAAATAATACATGTTGTCGTTGCCGAAGGCCTCGTTTCGTTTAGCGTGAATTGTCAACGACGTACGATATTTCATTGTTGACGTTCTGCCATGTCTGAGTGAGTTAATTTTCAAACCACCCCGTAACGCAAACCAACCAAGAAAGCAAACATTAGCATTAAGGCATCACAATTTAACATATCTAATACTAATTTTATAAAAAAATAAAAAATATTGTACTATTTTAGATAAACTCAAACCAAAGTCCTTAAGACAAACCCGTAAACTTCGATCTTAATTTAGAAATTTGTAAGAGACCTGGAGAAACCCTAACCAATGTCCAACCGCTCTCGACCTCTCACAACCAAGTTAGTTTAGTATTTAGAGAGGGCCTTTTTGAAGGACACGTTTGTGGACAAAGACGTTGTTGGGTTTTCAAGTGTTCGAGGAATCCACAAGTGCCAATACGTGAGATTCCAAAAGCTTTACCAACTATCTCAATCACGTTTGTTGATATAAATCAATAAAACATTAAATTTTTGATTAAATATTTACTAAACATTAATATCTGACAAGTTTAATATCTGAACTAGATTTTAATGATTGAACTTGTTGGCAAACATTTCCAATCGCATAGATTGTTTAATAGCACATGTAATCTGCTTGATTACAACACACATATTAGTGTTCGGAAAGCTCTATACGTATTAGTATGAAAGCTTTTATTAAATACTCAAACTAGTATAATATCTAGGCATCATTCTTGGTGGGAAGTAATTAGTATTTAAACATTGGCACAGCATGGGAATTTAATTATTTGACTTGCAATATTGCAACATTTGTGCAAGTCAATGCCATACATAAATTGGAGAAAATTTTTATAATAAAGTTATTTATTTAATGTTTCTGTAATTTATTGTAAGATGGTAAAGTTCAGAAACGTAAAGATCATTAATAATTATTGAAACCTGAAAATCGTGATTGTGCATGTGAGTTATATGGAAAATGAATTCAAAAAGCATGAAAGCACCCAATGCGTGATTACTATGCTTCAGGCAGAGGGTATGAATATTTTATGTCATCAAAGTACTCAAAGTAGTTATTAAAATGAAAAGTAAGTTACAGTCATTCAATAATTTTAATCTCAAAATTGTTAACATAAAAATTTAAATATTTTTATATTGCAATTTTAGG
This sequence comes from Atheta pasadenae, assembly GCA_030264155.1. Classification (NCBI taxonomy): domain Eukaryota; kingdom Metazoa; phylum Arthropoda; class Insecta; order Coleoptera; family Staphylinidae; genus Atheta; species Atheta pasadenae. Next base: position 61,416 of record JARJDS010010713.1, on the reverse strand, counting down.
ACATTTGGAGTTGCATTTTATAATTAAACATAAAATATTTTTTTTAATTAAATTTTTTTTAAAGTTTCCTTTAATTATGTGCCTACAATTTCCATGTTGTTTCATATATAGAACAACAACACCATGTAACATGTCAACATTATTGATTTTCAAACACGTTTGAATTCTTTTGTAGTTTTTTTTTGTTTTGTTTCATACATATCTGAATAAAAGCCTTTTTCCAACTATAATTACTACACTGAGTAAATACTAACTACAATCTTGGTGTAAAAATCGACTTTCAGTGTTGGAACAAGCATACAAACATGAACAATGCTGTTTAATCAAGATCGTTAATTATTATTTACGTATATAACACTAATTTTAATTTAATAATTTAATAAAAAGACTAATCTAATGTTTAGATGGTTAAAATTAACTTACCATGAACATCTAGACATCCTTGTTGCATTTTCAGGATGTTGGTATTGACTTGGCACATGTAACAACCGCGGTCAGACTCCTTGAGTTGGCGAATTCGCAAATGCCACGTTTGTAAATTATCGTGCGTGACAGTGATGCGTGAATTGTGAGTCACCACTTTGGTATGCAAACTCAGAATGGTTTGATCTTCAGCGCGAACCCAGGCAACCTGTAAAAAATGCATAATATTTTAAATTTTCATCCTCATTTCATTCAGACATTTATCACCAATAAAACAAACGCCAAAAATAAAAATGCAATACAATAAAATTATGGCATGGTTTAGGGTCAGTTTAACGCATCAAATATTAATCATAAGCTTCATTTAACTGAGCACACCGAAAAAGATTTGCCCGAATGTGAGCAGAGATGTGTGTGAGGATGGGTGGAATGGTGAAGGCGCCGGGTTATTGTGTCTTTCGCGTCCATTACGTTCCGTACATTTAATATTTAAGAAGCCCTTCGCGAGCAGCTAAGGGGCGCAACGCATATATCAGAATGAATATCATTACACCGGGTAATGGCTCGTTTTGTATTCAGCCAGAATCAAGCTTCCAGACCTAAGCGTACAAGACTACCTTACTACCCAAGCCACCCAAGCAATGTTGCCGTTCGTAGTCGTGACCGTCTTTAACCAACAGACCAGAAATGGTTGCGCGCTGTCGCACTGTGTTTCGAATGTGTTGCGACTAAAACTGCGAACACAGGGCTCACTTGGAAACTACGGCCGGCAAACAGTCAACCCTTAAGGTTTGACACGAAACACCAGCGCAACATGACACAACTTGGCGCTTCTTTGTGGGTTATGCCGCCCGAAAACCAATTAACCGCTACCGCAATTAAACATTCTAAGTATCTCGTTTACTTAGCTCGCTCGTGCCGACACGCAATGTTGCAACGTTTGGCTGAGCTTTTGTCGGAAAATTTGGCATGGCTTTAGGTTTTGAGTCAAAAATTATTTTCTAAATTTGATGATAATTAATTAATTGTCCCGGCCTCGACGTGTAAATGCGGATCTTTCACTTGAGTTTAATTTTTAGGGGAAAAATTACTATACTTTGGGCTAAGAGTCAACAGGTTGAGTGTCTGAGACTTGGAAATTATGAAAATTTAAAACCGAGAGTAAAGCAACGACGAATTTGGAATATTATGAATTTATGGAATTAATTACAAGTCCCAAAGTGCAAGTTTAACTTTTACGACATTAAAAATTGTTTTACAAATAAAAATTAGTTTAAAAAAAATTAAATCTTAATAAATTTTAATTTCTTCAAATATCAAATATTATTCATATCAAAAATAAATTATTTTCTATATTCTGAATAAAAATAATATAAGGACGTATTAAATGTAGGATTGTCAAGCTTTATAAATGCAAATGAAAGTTTATGTATAGTTAGTCAGTCACACAACACCTGTAATTTCAACACGCGCTGCCGCCTCCCTAATACGCCCGCGTAACCGATATAATGTTATCGCTACCGAACGTAATCGTCAACTTTGTCACGAAAATCTACGATTTAACAAAACTCCAGGTGTACGTTAAAGCTTGCAATCATATATTAATATGTATATAGGCATTATGTCTATATGATTGATAGCTTTGTGCTTTCATAGCGCATCGGAAGTAATAAAAAATTGTTTTGTTGATTTACAAATTCTCATAACCTAATTCATCAGTTCATATTAAAAAAAACAAGCAACAAAATTAAACATAAAATAGAACCAAGTGAATAATAAATTTGAAAATTCAAAATTTTTAATTAACCTTTCTTTCTATTATCAATGTGCTTTGGACTACAACGAAAAGAGATTGCGGTCAAAAGAGCGGAATTTACTAATTACAACATCGCCGACCGCACACACAATTGCATTCCACCTTCTCTGGCTCAAATCAAAAAGTTAATTACAAATCCTTTATCATGAATCGTGTGTGTCGGATATCCTTTATTCCAAAGCACCAAAGTCAAAGAGGAGTCCAGTCAATATGTGATAGAAAATCTTCAACTTTAAATTCTGCAAATGCTTTACTTCTTTATTTGATCTAAACACAAAAGGCTTTGAAGTCCTTTCAATTATCACAAAAATAAAATTTTGTTGACAACACATTCAAAGTTTTTACAATCAACGTTCGATATTTCTAAAAGAATATAGGTTGACGAAATACTAAAAGAGAACGCAGGCCAATCAAAATCAATATCACATTTAATCTGTATCGGATGATAAATTAAGGAAGTAATTGCTTTTATTGTTCTGTTAATTGGAGTCTTGGCGTCCAGCCCAAGTGGGACGTAGGACGCAAACAGTTTCACAAACTATTAGAAATTGATGATTTATGACGTATGGGAAAAATTGATACAAAACATAAAAAACGGAACAAGTTTTTTCCTTATTGTAAAACTGAGCTGCGTTTTAGTCGTTCAATTGAATTATCCTGTTTTACTTTGTTGCCACATTCTACACCACTACGCATACTTGAGTAAAGCTTTACCAAGCTTTTCACGTAGTTTCCTAGTTTCTATTGATTTCAATACGTCAATACATGTTTTGGTAAATTTAGTATGGTTTATGCTTAAGGATTATGTTCATATGTTGTGAAATTACTTGGAAAGCTTATAATTTTGTTTATGTTGAGGTTATGTGTGTTCACATTAAACGTTCAACATTTAAACTCTGTAAGTTTTTTTTTACTGTTACTGAAGAATTTTATTGCTTACACGACACGCCGCGTTTGAATTGGAATTAGAAAATGGTCGGAAAATCGTTCGGGCATTGGTAATTAAAGTAAGCGAATTTCGACAGAGATTTCGTCGACAAATGGGATTCAATCACTGCTCAGACACCAATACCTTTCGACACGCCCGAGCTAAAAACGCCTGAGTAACAGCGAAACTGTCGACTGCATTGAACGAAAACCAGCGCCGTGTTCTTTCAACCCTTGTACAAGCGTTCAATGTTCGTTGGCAATGTTTGGGTTTTGGATTTGACTTTAACTTCTACGAGAGAAAGACGAGTGTGAGTGCGAATTGGGGGGCGAGGTATGGGGTAACTAACGTTCCGTTTCGTCGCACATCGAAAGGGTGAGAAGGTGCGATCTGCACAACGTTCTTCTCGCCGCGAATTCAAATTCAACGCCGGCAACACGTAGGTGCTATTTGCTTGATGCTAGACTCGGAGCACTGTTGGAGGAATTTCATCACATTAAGACTCGGAATTGATTCAATTCTATCCCAACAATCTGCGTGCGTTGAAGTTGACTGCTAGAAGGGTGTGAACTTGCTCTTGTACAAGTATGTACTAATTTGACTGGCAACAAAGCAACAAATTTTGTGTTTGGTGTGGAAATTTTTAACCAAAACCTTAATTTTTAATTTGATGCCTTTAATAATAAAAAAAATCTCATTTTAAACTTTGCTTTTTGTTTAGTTTAACCAGTTATATCACAAAATGCTGGCTCATCCTTTTATGGTTGCAAAACGACCACCACAATAAGATTACCTTAATAGAACAACGCTGTAAAGGACGAAAGCGCTCTAATGATCACACCGACTCTATATCCGCAATAACCGTTCGTGCAAACCTCTAAAATCTAAACGAAGCTTGTCGCCGCGAGTCACCAACACATCGGCGTCGTTTTGCGTCACGAAAAACGTTTCACAATTTCACTTTGTGTCTGGTGCTTTGGAAACTAACATAAATCCGAAGCGCGTTTCCATTGTCTTGAACGTTTCGTACAGAGCTTACAATTATGCAGACGCAAGAAGACGCCCACACTGTGGTGGTATTCTTCGACAAAAACAAAAATAGAAACAAATCCAAATGCAACAGCGCAAGTGGTAAAAGCAGCAATCGTGGATTATAACCGAAATAGTTTCGGCGTTTGCTCCGACAGTTTGTTCGCCGCGCGCATTAAAACATGAAGAATTTGCATATTTTAAGAGCAAACCAGGCGCGCTCAGCACATAAAAGACACTAAGAGACTTGGATAACGTTCTCGTGAAGCTGAGCGATGTACAACAACGTAAACCAACGCAATCGTAACGCAAATGTTTGTGGTTTTGGTTATTTGCCACTTAATGTGTTATTAATTGCTACTTGACATTACTACTGTCAAGGAAACTTTAATTAGCACTAATTTACTACTGCGTTTACAAAATAATTAAAACACGTACAGTTTATGCGGTTTATTTACAACAGACAACACAACCTAAAATTTTTAGAGGTTAAAAACGTAAAATTGATCTTACAAAAAAAAAACTTTAAAAATTTATCAATAAAAATTTGGGTTAACGATAATAACCATAAATCAAGGCTGATCGTTTTCTTTCTCTTACATACGCACCATTACCAAGCATACAAACACGCATTGTTTAATTATGGTTTGACAGATTACAACAATAACTTCAACGTCGGCGTATGCATGCGAACATCATTAACCATACTTAATGGTCGCGAACTAGCGCCTCGTGTTCATTACTCATTGGCTTTACAACACATCCACCCCCAACTTCGGTGCCAACCTCCACCTCCTGAACTCATCAGAATCTAACCTAACGCATCCAAGTAGAATGAAGAGGAAGTATGTCTATGAGTGCTTAGCGTATTCGATTTTCTAGTATATAGGCCACATTAATGTGGTCTTTCCATATATGACCACATGCGTTGTGGTTTATTGCACTCAAACTGTGAACACATTAAATTATTATTTGGAATATTTAATAAAAGATTTGGTAATTACGAGGTACCCTGTACATACCCCCTGAGTGTTGGTGTGTGGGTGTGTAAAGGTTCGGGTTTAATCAATCATTACACACATTGTGCAAAGTATGCAAATTAATTCGGAATTACGCATCAAAGCCTTGCTCTCGAGGTTCGTTTTGTGTTCGAGGAGTATCCGTGTGTTTGTGTTTTGCCGTCGTCCTTCGTCATAGTGTGTGACGCTAGTGTATCTAGTATCCCAGAATATGTAACGGCATTTACCGCATGCCGGAGGTAAAACCTGCTGCGGAGGATGAGGTGAGAGGAGAGGGCGGAATATGAAGTAGGAATATGCTTTTGTATTTATGGGTACAGAGAATGAGTGGTTGATGTAGAATACGTCTCTAGGGTGTTGACAAACAGGACACGCCAAATGCCACACAACAGCGGTAATCAGAATCCTCTTTGGAAAAGAAAATATGCAATTTTAAAGATATTAATAAAGAATACAGATTTAAAGTAAAAAATAACTTAACTTGTCCTTTTTTATCCATTTTATTCTAGGTACTTTCCTGCTAGATTTATCTACTTACTACATCTACCAATCTTTATCCGCGTTCCTAATTTGTTTTCTACCATTTTGTAACACGTTTATTGTTTGTGATAATTTATGACTAAAACATTAACTGCCTAAATCTACTAAGCGATGTAAAAGCGTAGAACATTAAATATTTACTTGTTTACTTTATAATTTCAAACAATCCAAATATGTGTATCAAATAAACACTCAAATAATGTAAACGCTCACTAAGACAGCGTGAAGAGTCTCATGCAGTGCAATAGCTTTTAGCACTTGAGCTTTGAGCTGTGCAGCTTCTGTTTTCAATGGCGATGGCCGAGCGAACACGACGACGAAAGGAATTAACGTTTATCCACACGGGACTAAAGCCTTGGACGAGAGCATCGTGTACACAGACACACCAACATGCCAACACGTTAACGATTTGTTAGGTTTCGTGTGCACGTTGGGCACAGCGAGCGTGCATGTTATCGCATCCCGCCGCCGCCGCGCGAATTACTTGCAAACGCGGAGTGGCAGTACGCTGGTCGGTGAACACTCGAAGCTCTACACCCCCGAACGCACGGAATAGATAGTTAGCGGAGATACAAATAGAATTTCTCACCGTGGGTACCCAAAAGCAGTCAAATCGGACGCAGATTTACGCGTGCCTGTATTCTGGCGGCAATTTTACCACAGGGTTGCTAACTAAATTTGATTTATAACCAAAGTACAAACCCCACAACGGATATCGGCGTATCGAATTTGGCATAACTTATAAAGCAATACAGCACGAGAAGCTAGGAACTCAGAAAGCAATAAGCAAATATTGAAGGTGAGATTCACATGGGATTCAATACAACCAAATGGTTTTGTTCCAAAAATTTAACATTCACAAAAGTTTTATAACTAAAAAAGTTTGTTAACGTTAATGTTGTGTAGAAAAACTAGCAAAGAAATGGAATGTTGTTTGTGCACCAGGACGACGAGAGTGCGCAAAGCGCAATATAAACTAAAGCAATTAATCATTGCGGGAGTAATAAAGCGGCAGCTAGCTAGGAAGGATCACGTCCTGGACGTTTGTGAAGACGCTGAGACATGCACACAACACGCGAGATTAGATATTTTCCACGTTAGAACAGTGAAGTGATTGTGTAATAACAAATAAAGTTTGATATAGTCTAGCAATATCAATTTGAGGAATAATTCTAATCCGCTGTAAGCGCCTTTAAATCTTGAACCGGATATAAATCCTCATACTCGCAAATGATATCTACGATTGGAATTTTTGTTGGTGTTTGTTTGCGTTGTTTGGTTATTTGAATTTTTGTTTATTATCGGCAGGCAAAAGGGAATAAATTCTCTTGAATGTTGTGTCCAGTAGTACGAATTTACGAATTGCACGAATGTACGTTTCATGTGTTCATACGGCGCGCACGTAACATGCACGCTTTGCAATAAAACGTCGAGTCGATTTGAATTTACTGGCATTGCGAGCACGCGCCTCAAAACGTACGACACGCGCGCGAGACACTCCGCAATAAACTTGTTTTAATAGGATACGTTTTTATTGCGCGAATAGAGTTTACCGCCGCCGATTGCATCTAAATTTGCAATGAAATTGTTTTTCCAGTTTCGGATTTAAATAACCGCGGCGTACTATTGCGTACAGCTCGTTCGAACGACTCGAATGATTGTAAACGTGCCAGGCCAACACGTTCGTTACCAATCATTTAATTTTGACAAATTATTTTGTTTATTTGTAAAAATAAATTTCTGTTTTTTGCAGATAAAAACATTTTAAGTTAAAGTTACAAAAAAAATAAATGAAAAATGTTAATTGAAAGTTTTTATAAAGTTAAATTGTTAGTTTTAAAGCTTTTAAATTAAATTATTTGCCAAAGATTAATTATACTAATCAAAAAGCTCTCCCAACAAGCTTCGAAACATTCTCCCAGGACGAAAGAACGAAGGTTCTATAGCTCGAAGCGATTCTGTAAACAATTCTGTAAGCAATTCGGTAGCAGTTACTTCTTCAGTCAGTCGTAGATCTTTTCGTAGGGTTGACTCCACTGCTGTTGTAATTCAACCGGCTGCTTACTTTGGAAAGCTTCCCGTTTGCTGCCTGAAGGCGGCGCGGTATCACTGCAGTTTGCCATAAATCGAGTCGCGCTTTTACACCCCCCAATTCGTTCGTTCGCCGCGCGGCGGCACACTTTATAGAAAATACGTATAGTCGAAAATAGCGAAAATGTAATTCCACCTTCTTAGCTAGTCGATATCCTGTTTGGTCTCCAAAGCGCCCCAGAGTGTAAGAGTGGAGTAGCTTAGTAATGGGGTTGGCCAAGCGTGGTTGGGGATGGTCAAAAGTTTGACTATTTACTGTTTCCCTTTTTATATTTATGTACGCGACGATACTGTTCTACAGAAAAGACGATCATCGACGGAGCTTCAACAGCACTTCCTTCCTTCCTTTGATACTTGCAAAGTTTGTAAAGATTTTTTGTTTCTTTGCTTTGGTTTGGTTTTATCGTATTTTAAAAGAACACTAAAAATGTATAAAGAAACGATTCGCGAACGCGCAAACGGCGAAAACGGCAAATGTAAACGATATGGCAAAACGATACAAACCCACCAAAACCAACTTGCTGCTAAAAGCTGCAAGCATAAAGAATTAGAAAAACAAAAAATGCTACACGCTGTTTGAAACAGAGCTAAGGGTGCTGGCTAGAAAGCAATGAAAAGGAAAAGCGAGTTTTTATAGCCCAGCAACGGAATTCGCCCCCTTTCTTCGGTTTTTTGCCCAAACTCCAACATAAGAAAAATTTGGTATAAGTTGGTATAGAAAAAGAAGTAAAGAGAGAAGAATTTTTATGTTCGCAAAGAAAAATATTGGCTGTCGAATCAAAGTGAAGAGATTCTTATGAAATGTACCCCCACTAGTGTTTGCCGGGTTCGTCTGTGTGTAAGGACGAAGGGCGTGAAAACCATGCAGGGGGTCGTAATGATAAATGAACACGTTTAATAGTTCTCGCATTACATTCGATCTCCGGGCTTCGGGAGAGCGCCAGAAGAAAAAAATCGCTAAGTGGCCGGGCTGACTGAGAGTCAAGCCTTCGGGGGGGAAGGATCAACCCTCTTTCTACTCACCAGCTACTCACAATCACAATCAACAAACTTCATTTTTTGCGCTGGTCGTTGGAGTCCTGCTCAGTCTTTAAGCGCTTTACAATTTAAGCTGTTGCAATAGATAGAAAGAGAAAGTATGAATAGAGGGAGAGAAAACATTACATTAAAAAACAGAATTTGGTACCCCATTAACGCGACCCGGGGACTCTTTTTGCCCTTGCGGCTGCAAAGCTTTCTATGCTTTCAATCTACCGTACTAGGCGCTATTGAAAATCAGCTTTAGTGTTTAGGTTTGAGGACTTGAAGGTTAGGCTGAGAGTGATATTTTCAGGACAAGAGGGATAAGTATGGATAAATCAATAATGCGGATAACAATACCAAAATTATTAATAGGTTTAATTTTGCTTCAAGTTTTCCTACCATAAAATAATAGAGAAATTAAAAATTTGACGAATGAAAACAAGTAAGTTGAAGATTAAGATAAAAAAGAAGGTGAAGGGATAATGAGAATATTTATGATGGACAAGAAGAGAAGAAGAATACTCTTAGGGAACAAACAATCCTACGCCATGACAAACATTTTCAAATCCAAAGACATACGAAGAATATTAAACTCCGCCTTTATAGCACAATCTTAAAGCTTATAGTTGGGTATGAATCCGAGGTGAGGACTCTAACACAGCAACAATTAAAACGGCTAGACTTCTTTGAGAGGAAAGTGCTAAGAAGAACACTGGGAGGGATAGAAGAAGAAGGATACTGGATAGAGGAACCATCACCATCCACACAGGTGCATCTGCAAAGACTACGATGGGCAGGATACATAGTCAAGATGATTACAACAGGATCCTAAAAACAACATGACAAGGGAACAGGAAAAAAGGATGACAAAGATACAGATGGGACGAAGAAGTAAGAAATGATCCGAGACTTCTGCTGAAAACCAGAAACTGGCAACGGGACGCAATAAATAGAGAAGAATGGAGGATGAAAATGAGGGAGTCCAAGGCCCACGAATCGGGCTGTAGCGCCGAATGAAGAAGAAGAGAGAAGAATGGTAGAGAAGATATAAAAAATAAACAGAAAAGTATCTGCACCAAAAAAGAACTAAAATGATTAGAAAAATGAAAAGGTAAAGAGAATTGAGGAGAAGGAGGAGACAGGAGAGAGGTTGGGAAAGGAAAGAAAATTAAAAAAAGTTTATTACAAATTCTTTGTGTACGTGTTTTTCTGTATTCGTTTTCTCTTGTTTCATAGAATTCAATCCGAAATTTGAAATGGTGTGTTCCGAGTGTGTTCCGGAGCGAAGGGAGAAAATTGATAACCATTATTTAGGGATTCGATAAAATCTTGCTGCCAGATATGTTGTTATGTTGAATTGTTTTCCCCTTCGCGTAATAAATCGCACGAGAGAGGCGCTCGATGTGTACCGGAATGTATGGCGCACACGAGTGCTCTTGCTCTCTATTACCCGACATTCTCTAAGCTGCGACTATTCGTACGTTCTTCTTCGTCTTCAGGAACGTGATGGCGTAACGAGTCTCCGCGTCAGCGTCGTTGTCGCTTGACACAGTGTATCGCAGGGGCGGCGGTAAAGACGCACAAATGCACTTCGTTTATGCGCTTGTTTCGAGCGCGTCTCAAGTGGATCGCGTTTCTGATACCGCAACCAAACAAAACAATGAAATTTAACAAATGAAATTGGATCCGACAAAACAACTACAACCGAAGATATATTGAAATAACGGTATGTAAAATTTACTTTTTATATTTTGGGGTTTTCAATTGATACTTGACAGTGAATTGAAGATGATCAGACAAGCGGAATGTAGGCAATTCTTATAGAAATCCAAAATTACAAGAAACAAATACTTGTATGTTTCTTTACGGTTCAGTGTTTTGATTGATCGAATCAAACCGATGTTTGAGATATATATAATAATAAATATATACAAAACGTTGTGATTTTTTTTAAATTGATGATCTTATAAGCCGATTTGCAGACTTTGTAAGAATCCAAAACATCTCGAGCATATCCTTTGGTATGCACGTTGGAGTTGTGTTGTGTCATCCACGTCCACGTCTACCTAAGAAGCTGATTATTAACACTACGTCCAAAGTGTCCAGCGCGTCCCTTGTTTAACTCCGAAAGCGACGAACACTTCCAAACGAGCTTTGGCGACGTGCGCGCCTTGATGCACACGACTGTTTCCCAATAATCCCCGAGGCGGAGGCGCCAAGCACAACGTCCACTTTGGTCCAGCCAAACTCCACTTTTGCACACGCGGAAATCTCTTGCAGGCTCTCACAGTCTTCCAAGCTCCAAGCCTACTTACCCGGGTGTTCTAGTATTTTGTTATATTCCGATACTAAGCGCGTGCAAGCGAGAAAAGCAGCACCCGCGTTTGCGCTACAGCCGCTCTACACAATTTCATTTGTGCCGTGTGCGGGGTTTTCCCATGCCTCGCCTAACTCAACTCCCACGAGCGGTAATCTCACATAATCTTTCCTATTATCAGGCGCCCCCATGCGAGCTCATCTTTTATTTAATGTTTTTCGCCTTCAAGATCATTACGGCCGATATATCGAGTGTGTACGGATTATCTAACCTTTTCTCTTTCCTCATAATAAACAGCGTCTTTTTCCAGCCACCGCCGCCATTGCAACGCTATTCGAAAAAGCAAATTTTATTTTATTTTTCTCCACGGCTTTCCCAAGCTTATTTTTATTCTTTAGTCCGCAGAGATTTCCGAACTTTTCATATTCCAAAGATTACAGTATGCATTTTTTTAGTTTTATATATTCCAAGCAAACGACAACACAAAACGTAATCTATATTAAAATGTGTTGCACAAGACTATAGATTTCAATCAAATCGATTACGTTTCAATTTCATTAAGCGAGTATTATTGACAAAGTGTTAATTGAAATCTACGCTTTTCCATAATGTGCTAATGTCAGTTTCAATGATTTGTCTGCGTGAGGTTTTGATGCTATGGTAATTGATTTATTGAAGGATTTGACCAATTTTCCAAATCCGCACATTAACGTTTGCTAGCCGCTCTCACAAATGTCAAAACGCAAATTGCATCGCATTGTGTCTCTGCACCGAATCCTCGGTGTCCAAAGTTTAATTAATTTTATATTGTTTTCGACAGAAATCAATGGGCGTCAACGAGTGTGCGTTTTACTGTTGACCAAAATTACTTAACGAATTTAATTAATTCATTTTCACTACCTACAAAGTAAGTTAATATACGTTTTTAGTTTTATCAATGCGTTGATTTACAATTTAAATTAAATTAAATAAATGTGGCCAATAGAAATGATTGTAGCATAATTTAAAACGTCCCGGAAACTCAAATTTAAATTACTTCCTAACTGTAATACATGTATAGGCTTTGCAAGCATTCTAAAAGTATAATTTCGATATAAATTTCAAAAAATAAAACTTTGCTATTAAACTAATTTGCACACAATGTAGGTACGTTAACTTTCAAATTAAACTTTCAAAATGTTTTAATTGCAGACGCGTATGTATCCACTTTGTATTTGTATTAGAACGTGGTTTTTTTTTAGGGAAAAGCTTTCGGCGGTTACCAGTTTTACATTAAAACGAATGAAAACAAACATAATGAATAACAACGCACGGTTTTCGCATTAAATGAAAAAGCGATAATATTTTGTAAACCACGCCTCGGCGACTACATGTTAATGTTTTCCAACGCCGCCTCCACAACAATAACATATTTAAAACAATTAGATATTTTCTTTTATATTTTGATTGTATTCGAATAATTATTTGGTTAGTTGAATTTGTAAATAAAATGTAATCAGAGTTTAAGTCACTGTCACTAAAGCTCTCGGCGTTCAAATTTATTTACGAGCTTACGAGTTTGTCTGTTTCTATTTATCAAAGACTCGCCGCGTGGCCGCCCCCATCCGACACACAGAGTGGTAACTGTCGTGCGGAATTTACCGCGTTCTAGGGGCGGCGTTTCAAGTCGACCCGATCGCGAAGCTTGTCTTACATGAAAATCGCGCCGAATTGAGATAGCAGGATCAGATATCGCAATAAATTACTCGGACAGTTAGTTATTTAGGCTGAAGACAAATCGGTGCGTCCCCCGCATTAAATTAGTTTAAGTCAAGCCAGCAACACAAGACAAGACAACAAAACTTTATTATAGCATTAAAAAAGTAAGCGTTTAGAAAAAAAAAGTAATCATTTCTTTTTAATGTTTGGTTTGTGCAATTTTTGCTCAATGTTTTTTACGTAATCACGCGCGTGTTCGCATCGTCTTAATCACGCACGCTGTTCCACTGGGGGCGGGTATCGTTGGCGGAGGCAGACGTTTGCTCGTCAAAATACGAGACGCCCCGATGTTCAGCAGTCGTAAAAAATAAACTAGAAAAATAAATAAAAGTAAACTGGTCGTTATGAACGCACACGCTAAATTCACAACAAACGTTCGCTTCCAAGGTAAATTATTCTTTTGTTTGACGTTCGTTTGTTAACTCCTCCTGGTAAAAACGGCATACAGCCATGTATAAACGACTAAAGGGCAGAAGGGTGAGTTTTGAAGCGCAAAAGACTGACTTTACGGGGCTGTGCGCCAGTGAACAAACGTTTTAGTTTGATAAACATGGAAATTGACCAGTCAAGACCCAAGCGCTTGTTTTGTTTTCAGTTTTTACCTTCGTGCGCACTCGAGACGTGGCAGGTAAATCCTAACAAATTAACATTTGCATGCAAATTCTGATAGATTTTTTAGAAGGGTTTTAATCAAAAAATGTCTATTCCCGTTCCAAAGGAAGTTATGTTGGCTAAACTTACAGTTACTAATTAAAAAAATTGTTATCTTTCAAATAAACTTACCTTATATTTGCCTAAATTAGTAACCGAACAAGTTAATATAGCTTCTCGTCCGACTGGCATTGTGAGGTTATGCATGGGGGTGGAAAATTCCGGCTCGTCCCAAACGTATTTAGTAGTTGCTGAATCTTCTGAAACAAAACACATTTCTTGTGAATAAATTTTTATAACAAAGTTATTGAATTTTTTTATAGCAAAAAATCAACTTGTAAAAATTTAAATAAATCCAGTTTACGATGCTCACAAAATTTACAACTTATTTCCTTTCTGTCTACAACATGCAGCTACTTGTTCAGCAGCTTGAGTGCATAAAATACTCGGTAATACCCCACCGGATACTTTTAGCGGATACTCCCAATGTGCAGCTTCCGATCCGTCAATATTTAACACGTCGCCGGCGTGAATCAGTGTCAATATTACTAGCAAGTTTATGAACCGTAAAGAATTTTCGGCCCATTTCTTGACTTGCACCAAACGCTATTGTTAGACGCGAAAGGGATCTGCGAACATTTCGTACAAGTTTGTGTAAGAACGACACCGCCGTTGGTGGTGGAGGCGCCTTTTTTTACGACCACCGTTGCATACACACGTCCGCCTTCGACACGCCAGCTACAAAACATATCCTAAGAGTTTTCTGAAAAGTAGTCGCAGTTGACGTCGAAAAGGATCTACAAAAAGTTCAAAAACTACCACTTGCCGCTCGCACCTATTCGAGGAAATGTTATGGCCAATAATACAAGCCATTTGATTTTGCGCCGACTTATAGAACTTATTTCTTCTTTCTATACTCATGTAAACCAAAGCGTCGCCAGAACGGTTTGTTCCAATATTTCAATGTGTGTGTGTTGTATTAGTTTCCGAGTGCGATTCACTCTGAGATTTCTTGCGCACACAATGTCTTTATACTATGTGCAAGCTTGGAACAAAGTTCAAATTTTATCATGTCTTGCAACTTTGTTTAAACCTTATTATAAGTTATATATTAGTTTTCCGTGAGTAAAACTTTTTGGGGAATGTTTAAATAAGTAAAGCAATTCAGAAAAAGTTGACTATAAAAAATCACAAATCAACAATATTTTTTTCTAATGAATATTTTTAATTGTAGGGAGTTAGTTCGCACTCATTTTACGTTATTAATATGATACTCGGTGACATAATGCATTAAACATTTGGCATTATCATTGTCTAAAGTTTTCGCACACGTTTCATGGCGTTTTAATGCCTTTAATATGCAAAGCTTTTGCGGTGGGGGCGAGCAAACTCGCAAAACGTAGTTTCTTTTATGAATAAATCATGTACCTTCACTAAAATCCTTGCACTTGGCAACTTCTGAAACAAATGCATATTTAATAAAACGCGTTATCAACAAACATTCAAAATTAAAAATCATTAATTTTCACCAAAAACATGTGAAAACATTCAAATTAAACTCATAATCTCTGAACAATTATAAACAAATCAATGTAATTAATCGCATTAATTTATTCTTGTTTCAAAACTTTTGTTTTAATATAAGCTTTATAATAAAAATTGGCAAACATATACAAAATAATTGTGTTTTGAAACAAAATCCAACCAAGAAGCAATTTGGATTGATCGCAGTCAGGTATAAACAATTGCCATGAGTACCAAACAAAAAAGAATGTAAACTGTGCCTAAAATAACAAATGATTAAATAATTACAGTAAATAAAAATAAAAAAAATAATTACCAATTGTAAATGTGTAATGTGTTTCTTCCACCAAATATTATTTTTGCTTCCACTGTGCAGACAATAAAAGTAATACGCATACATGATACAATGTACAATTGTATTAATAAGAATCATAATTGTTGATTCGCCATTTGGCATGTAATGAAACGTCAACCATGAACAGATCACCATCATGGCATGGTGGTAAGTATGCAACGTCGTTACAAGCGCAAACTTCTTCCGCAATATGAAAAATAACGTATCCAACATATCGACCATTTTAAGCACACAATAGAACCATCCATAGAAAATAATTACTTGATTGGTTTTTGTGTTTGCGCTGTGCGATATGCATCGCATATTTTGTTCGAGCGATAATAAATAAATACCCTAAATTTACATTGAAAAAATCATGCGTCATTATAAATAAAAAAAAATCATGACACTACTTACTCGCATTGCAACAAAGCCACATGATATCACTTGCAT
This sequence comes from Atheta pasadenae, assembly GCA_030264155.1. Taxonomy (NCBI): domain Eukaryota; kingdom Metazoa; phylum Arthropoda; class Insecta; order Coleoptera; family Staphylinidae; genus Atheta; species Atheta pasadenae. The sequence goes on along the minus strand of JARJDS010010713.1, from coordinate 45,510 downwards.
AGCATTGTAGATTTGTATTAAATATTTTATATTAAGTGCGGGCCTGTTTGCCATCCATTCTTTACCTTTTTTTATCAAACAAATATATGTGATTAAAATAACAACAACTGGAATTGGCGATGCCATAAGTGGATATTCCAAACTTTTCGGTTCTTGGGTAAAAATAATTAATTATAAATAAAATAAAACTTATAAATGATTACATTTTTAATACCTGCATATTTGTATATGATAGTATCGTACGTTTCGTATATATTTCGTATAAAAGTCATCTTGTAATTTTAACTAAACTAAACGTTGACTAAAATATAAATGACTAAAAGTTTGTATTGATTTTTGGTATATAATGCTTTATACCTACAATAGGTTATAGATCTATGTAAATTTGAATGATAAAAGTCATTGTTCCGGCTAAACAAAACGCTGCACTTCGGATATTGAGTTCATTAACTTATTTTGATTTTTTTAATTCCCGGTTTGGGTTAACTGCATTCAAAATGGAATTGTGAAAGCATTGCGTCATAATAAATTAGTCCTAACAGGCGTGTTAATCGAGATTAACAATATATCATATATCATGACATAAATGTCAATTAGGAATACGTTGGTTGCGTTGGTAATATATGCAATTTAATTAGTTGATTTTTAAAAATTCTTTTGTCCCAATGCGGGTGTATCTAGAATGTGGGTGCTTTGATTGATTCGAAATTGCAATTAAATTGTTAATTTACTACTCAATTACGGTACATATTAGAGATTCAGTTTAATATTGAATTTGTATTCCTATAGAGACCATTTTGACAGTTACATGAAGCTTTAATAATATACCATCCCATTTGTGATTGTAAATTATAGATAGTTATGTTTCCCAATTATTATTTGGTTTTTAATTTGTTACATTTAAAAACATCCCATAGTTTTGAATCATGCACCTTGCATATATGTCAAACACCTTTGCCGTGGAATGTGTACACATGCTAATGACGTACACGCAGTACATGAATGTTAACAACGCAACCAACAATTCAACAAAATTGAAGTTATTTTGATATTTTCACTAAACTTAGTCTACTGTTATTTCATATCTAAGATTTTGTTTTGTTATGCTTTATGAAACTGTGTAAAACAATGCACATATTGACATTATATAATTTAAGGTTTTCGCTTTTTGTTTTGTTTTGTGTTTGTGCACTTTGGTCGTCCGCAAAGTGGCAAACAATCAGACAACTTAATTTTCGGCGAGTGGTTCGCCGCTGCATTGCGCTCAATTATTGAACGACCCGCGCAGAGTGCTTTTACCACCATCGTCACATTTGCTAATTACCCGACAATGCTGTGCGATGAATTCGTCACGTCATTGTCGTTGCATACCTCCAATAGTTGCAAAATTACCTCCGACGTTGTATTCATATAACTTAAGTTTTGTGGTTTCTATTGTTAATTGGAATAACATAAAGCAAAAAGCAGGCTTAATTTAAGGTCTCAAGTCACTTTAGAAGCTAAAATAAGGCTTCTTCGGACTACAAATTAAAACGATAGAATTATAAGAATGCTATACAGCATTTTTGCGATAACTAAAGTTTTATATTTATGTAGAAATGAAATTGTTAACAATTTAATTTAAATAACTTTGTAATATTTTGATATTTTGTTGCAAAGACTTTGTAGACATACGTTATCTGTACATGTGACCCTAGAGGACATAAGTAACCGGCATCGTTATTTTAACTGCCCGCGTCCGAGCAACCATAACGAGTCAAGACTTTGCCGCCCCTTGCGGCTACAACACGACAGTGTAACACTCACATATGTACCATACTCTGGTCTGTTATTCCTCTCATCTTTCTCGGCAAATGCTTTTGCTTGAATGTGTGAATGAAAATCATAGTAAGTGTGCGAATGTGAATAAGGGTAAAAGCACCAATGACTGTCATAATAGCGCTAACTGCGGTGGCGGTGCTGGCAGCAACACCAAACGCATCTTTACAACGATAAGTATAAAGGCAATGATAATTATTTAAAAACAGGTTGGTTTAATAATAATCTATTTTTTGTATAAAATTTGTAAATCGTTTTTATGTAAATGCTTCAACGATACATTTCCTACAATTCCGTAAAAAGCAAATCGGAAGCAGCAATTACGCCTTTTTCGAATCGTAGACATATGCCCGAAATACCCAACCAAGCGCGCATGAATATCGCAGATATAAAAATTTGCATGTAAACTATTATTGCGATGTCGGGGGCGGTCTCGAGTTGCCATCCTAAAAGCGCTTAATCGTACATACCCTTTGGGGGATTATACGCCCGTGCGACAAATTTATTTATGTTGCCCAGCGCCGAGAAAAATTTCCGACGCGCGCGATAAAAGTGCGAAATCCACGAACGTGGATAAGCATAGTGAGGAGGCGCCGGGCATACCAAAAGTTTTTGTTCTAACCCTCGCACCTCGTAATGCAATCTGCCTTCGATGTGTGCAGCACCGATAAAAATAAAACGCATCGACGACGGCAAGCGACGCAAGACGAAAGAACCATTGAACTTTCGTTTATATTTATGACCTGCTTTGAGTGGGCGCTTTAACTGCACCGAAGAACTTTCAAGAACTGCGGGTTCTTTCGACTTACAAAAGGGAAGAACAATGACATTATTAATTGAAACCTATAAAGTTTCTGTAAATTTACGATGGTTAAACAATACGTACGTTAACAACGTACCTACATTGTGGATATTTCAAAAGGAGTATTAATTTTTAATTTGAAATGAGAATAAATAATAAAAGAATGAATGAATGAAATGTGCTTACCAATGACTTGTGAACGATCATAAAACTCCATACTTCTGACGAATCCTTCATTTTGCTCACCTGGAAGTAATTAATAATATTAACAAACGTTTTTTATAACTTTTGGCGGTAACACGTTCTTCATAATCTTCACAAAACTTTCTAAGTAGTTTTTCCTCAATTTTTACTTCTCACTACTCAAACTAAAAGAAGTACGAAAACTTTGAACACATTCAGATCCTATGTGCAGTTACAAGTTATAAGTTCAACTTAGAGCTAAGTTTTGTTCAAGAAGTCATTCAAATTTTTCGGTGCTCATATGTATCAGACAAAAGTTGCTCACTTAAGTGTGTCAGTTTTTATTTTTTTTTGATTTAAGGTTGCAATACACTTATAGCAAACGAAACTAAACTCAAAGAACTAAACAAAAAGTAACTTTTGTTTTACTTTGGTTTTTAGTTTTTGTTTTAAGTATTTCGTTTTTTTTTCTTAACTTTTTCGTTCGAGTTTTGTTTTATTTTTTTTTGGTTGCAGATTAATTTGCACTACTTTGTGTAGTGTCTATTGAACAACTTTAACGGTTTTGAAGCAGTAGTAAGTGGCAGCGCATACTCCCTGAAAGTTGTTTAACTTTTTAAACTTTTCAATGAGTTCACAATGGTACAATAAGCCTGGAGTGAATGTACGTTAAATGTTTAATTTATATTTTGTAGATTTAACTTTTTCTTTATCTATTATTATTGTGCGTTTTCAATTTTTTTTTGTTTAATTTATTTCACAGCCAAAACAGCAAACAAATTTTTAGAAAATTAGAATTTGCATTGAGTTGAATTCAAACAAAAACTTTATTTTCATTTAAAGTAATAATTACGACATGTGTGTTTTGCGTTTTAATTTTAGTTTTCATGCAAATGTAGAAGTTTAATGCAGTCATTACGCGCACGAGCTTGAATATATTCGCAGGGTGCACGCAAATGTATTCATAAAATATTATTACTAGATAATGCCGGCTCGTTTAACACACAAACCGATAATTTAACGCCACTGTCGTCTCTACAACGCTGGTAACCCGACCTCACAGTTTGCACCGCACGTTTACGCGTGATTTTCCTTCCGCTTGCTTCCAACCAACCCGAAACAAAACAAAACCAAAATTAGTCTTTGCGGCGCCACAAAAAAGTCTCACATAAACATAACACGCGTGTTTTATGCGATTTTCGTTTGTAGGTGAAGCGCCAAAAACGCAAATGTGTATCAAACCAACGAGAGTTCTTTCGGAAAAACGTTGGAAGTGCACGTAAATGTAAATGGAAGTTGTCTCTGCGTCAAGATATGTCGATTCGTAACGTGATAACGCACCAACAAACACAAGCATGGTGTGCGTTTCATTTTTACTTTATGTTACTAGCGCCGCGGTTTTTTATTATAACGAATAAAATCCAAATTTATGCGTTTCTTTCCGGCGCGTCGATAAAAACGCGCCGTAAAGTGCAAATCGCGCGACCGTCGATTGCCTTTTGTTTATGATACAGTTACAAAATATATGTGTTATTAACAAATATACTCAAATATCAAAACAAGAAAAAAAATTTTAAAAAAAAATTAAAACCTTACTCATGAGTGGCCCAGACGCTGGACAATGCACGTGAATGCCCGGCGCCTCCACTCATAAAACAGATGTATTTTATTTTAACCTAACTTTATATTGGTACAAAAAAAAATTGTGTAATTTTTGTGACACTGTAAAAGTTAAACAGTTTAGTACATGTCGCGCGCAAGTGTACAAGTCACAACGATTGGAGTAGATATAAAAGTGCAATTTAGTTGTGACGTCATTAAAAAGTTACTCATGATCCCTCCGGCATGGCGGCGACGCTGAGAAAACTTTAATATAACTAAGTAAACCTTTGCCAGGGTGTCACGGCAGCAGCGATGCGCTGCGGTTCATTACAATCGTGTTGCCGGCTGGAAATATAAACCTAGACGTTGGTTTAGTGCTCGGTTTGTTAGGGCGTGTAGGTGAGGTAGGTGCAGGGTGGGTCGTTTACGAGCGACGTTTTAGTGCTTTCTGGGCTGTCGGTAATCACGCTTCGGCTCATTTCGCTCTGACCAACCGCACTTTCATCTTGTTACCTAGCAATAGACTCAGCATCAACCTGACTGACATACTCGCACGCATACAAACATTAAATTATACCAATTTCTATTATAAATTAAAATTATTGGAAATAAAAGTTTCAAGAAAAACATTTGATAAGCGGTTGTTATTTTATTGTTTAGTTAATTACGTTTTGTTTAAAATTAAAATTAACACTTGTTATTTAAAATTCGGATCATGTGGAAATGAAAAGTTAAATTAAATTTGTTAGGCAGTAATTGAAATTTGTAATTAACTGGCTTTATAATGAACAATATACAATGTCAAAATTACAAAAATAAAATTAATGTAAATGTTAATTCTTTTATTATTTAAATATATTTTGTTTTTTTTTAATTTTTGTTAAAATATATTTTAAAACGTAATGAATCAGGCGGTGTCGTTTTACGCCTATAAAGTTTGTCAGTTTGATACGTATCGTGTGACAGACGCACTCTTGTGCAATCGTTGAACAAATATGCGGGCGCAATGTAAATTTGGGCCGAAATGGCGATGTTAATGAACGCGTCCATTCGGGACTACGTAATTTTATTACCGGGTGCAAATTTATTGTTTTTTGCGCTTTTATTACCGACTATGTTGACGAGTTTTGGAATTTTAATTTAAAACTACAAAACTAAATATATTGGTTTTCTTTTTAAATTTTTTATTAACATTTAAAACTATCAAAAAATAGATAAATTGTGCATGGTGAAGGCGCCGGGCTACCATAGTATATAATGCACTCAAAATGCGCCGTTTTTTCTTGTTCCTAATTTGCATTGTAAATTATGATTTTTTGTACTAATAGAAACCACAAAAACGTAAAAACCCCCAAAACTGAAAATAAGAGCTTTCCATGAGTTGACAACCGCACAACCCCTTTGCAGCTTTCGCAACACAACTTGATTGATAGGTGAATGAAATAAGGCGTTCGAAGTGGTTTGTCAGCGGCAGCTGTTCCGAAAAAGAATTTTTGATTCGACTCGTTTGCTACGTTTTCTTTTTTACTTGTATTGTGCACCCGCGTGTGTCTTTTTTTTTTCAGCGCGCAACGAAAATAAAAAAGAACACAAAAACTAGAACCACAAAACACAACGCCAAACACAAGTTGCCTGCCGCGTTCGACACAACTCCCAACTCGAAGAACTCACCCACTCTATATATTGGTCTCGCAAAGTTTGCCCCATTGTGTTGTAACATCCATTGCCGATGTGATTAACAACCACAAACGCCGCGTAACGATGGCAAACGTTAATGAAGCCCTTCCGTTCGATAAAAATGGTTATATCTCACTGGTGTACGCGACCAAACGTGCGTTTGTTTCGTGTTTATGGCCGCCGTTTTCTGTTTGTATTGCCTTTCAGTGTTTTGTGTTTAGTTGCGCGCAAAAGTTCGCCGCTTGTCGAGTTGAATTTTTACGATTATGAGTGCGCAAAACGAAAACTCAGCATATACAAACTATTCACGAATAATAGATCTAGCGCTTATTGAAAATATTAAAGAATCAATTTTTACGACTTCTACCACCTTTCGATGCAATTTACTTTCTTATTTATGGCTTTAGATCAATAGCAAATGTAAAATATTCCAATTGTGTTATTTTTACTGAAAATGTTTACACAGACTTTCATTTAAACATGAAAACAATCACAAATATACAATAATTTTGTTACTTTAGTCATTAAGAACGCTGATTATAGCTTGGAAAACATCTTCCATAATTAATATTAAAAATATTTTAAGAAATGTTTGTAGTTTGATAATAGATCATACAAAACAAAATAAATATTGCCAACATTTCTATTATATTAAGTCACAAATCAAGGGAGGATCTATACCTATAGTCAGAAATCTCCGGTCAATTTGTGCTTGGGAAATTGGAGGAAATATTGAACTAAACAGATTGCGGCAAACTTGGCAATGCATCTATATGTTTGCTCAATGAATTGTGTAATTGTGAGCAGACCAACACCCTCGCATAGAACCCGACCTCTAAAGCAACGCCCACAAACAAAGTTGTGTATGTTATATTGTGTTATCTCTACATAAACATTCTAGGACAACATATGAGTATGAGGTATCTCTTCACAGTAACTGGTTACCATTTACCAGTTGCGGATTGCTTAATTAGTGCCCTGTCCAAATCCGAAATCCTAAATCCCAGAATCAAAATGGTTTCCATGCAGGGTGTTAGGTCAACAATAATACCAAACATACCAACACATAACCAATACAATTAACATTGTAGTCTAGCAAATTATTCATACAAACTTCATGTTTATTCATATTAAATATTAAACTGTTCAACACGTCAATCACATCAATAATATTTAATGGAGGTTGATTATTGCACGTCAATGTCTTGTAAAACAAATTTATTTACCTGCAAATCCAACATGAAATGTGAAATGTGTATCGTGTGTATTGCAAGAATGATTTATTGGTCGTACCAATGTTAACTCCATCCTTCGTCCTGTATGCAGGTGCTGCAAGTCCTCTGACAATTGCACAATTCATGTTGACGCACGTCGACGTCGACATTCACATTGTTTTTCGTCCTGCGATAATCGTGCTTTATGGCAGCGGAGACAACGGACAAAATTACATTCGTAATCGCCCAACACCCTAAACTAAACCCCATGCTCTGTCTCACTCGTCTAATTTTAGAGTTCCAGTTCAGCAGTGAGCAGAACATAAATCGTCGGTGAAATATTTTATGGAAATCGGATTCCTATTAAGCGTATAAATTATTGATAACGTCGTTTAATCAATGCGTCCGCGTGAAATTGAATTAGTTCGACCTTCTTTCCGTGGATTACGTATCCTCTTTTTTCCAGAAGCAAAAAAAGCAGGAAAAATTTACATTTTTGAATCATCCACCAATTTCACTGGTTTCCGCGTTCAGTGCATCAACCTGTTTGGAATAGACTGGAGTATTTCCTGCGCGCTTCCCGGGTTAATGTTGGCAGGAATATATTCATGAGATATTTTTAGAACACCGCGCGTGCGGAATATTGAGTCTAACCGAATGGATTACACAGTCAATGTCATATTTAATTCAGTTTCTTAAAAATTATCTTCCTTTTTTATCCAAAAACACATTATCGAATTAATTGCCACTTTCCTAAAGTGGCTTTTCTTTAATTTAAGTAGATTTTTATTGATTCCAAATGCTATTCCGGTAATAAATAAGTTAAATCGGTAATAAAATAAGCAATAATTTAAATAAAAGATGTTTCCATTTATGATTCAAAAAAAATTAAAATCCTAAAAGCATATTGTGCTTTAAACCTAAAACCTGTTAGTCATTGATTTCTTAATCTTCTTCAATTGACTACTTCAATTCTCAATTAAACGAACATTGGAAACGCTGCAAACTGTAAAAAACGCAGCTTTAGTTTATCATTGGTATTAGTTGGAGTAGCAATTAACGCAGTTAAATTCTCTGACAAAACTAACCCTTTTAAAAGCGGGCGTTTTGTCCTCGAACCTTTGAACTAATTGGACAAAATAACAAGAGCGAGTACGAATTGAACCGATTTCGGACGCTCGAAATTACTTTTTGCTCCCCAGCGGATTATGCCTCTAGACCGCACTAAAATTTGCCATCGTAGCGCATCGTCCTTGCAAATTAAGGACATAACAGAACATAACCAAAACTCTAATCCTAAACTAGACCCTGAACCTGAACCTGGGTCATGCACACCGTCAACGGACAACAAGAACACTGTTTTCCTTAAAGTTATGACCAGTGGTATTATGTTTAGATCAGAATCATATTAAAAACATATCGTGCTGAATTGAAATATAATCTCCGGACGTTTTATATTAATTAACTCACTATTACTAAAAGTAGATTCGGATTTGAATACAAATGTAAAAGATTTTGAAGGATTTAGGTTATGTTTATGGCTACAGTGTCGCCATCTATGTATTAAGTGTTTATTAAATTTAGTCGACGAATTACTACAATCTACAAACAATCCTAGGTTTGAGTAAATGTATTCTGACAACTTTAATTGCCAGTGAATCGAATTGTGCCCCAGTGAATTGAAAGCAGATTTGAAACGGATTTAAAGCAATTTCTACCGATTTAGCTGACGCAAAGTTGCATGCTGGGTAAATGCTAGTGCGGACAGGTTTGGTTTTGTCATTGTGCTCGTAATTGGCATCTAATTTCGTGGATACCTACGTCGTTCATACGTGCGTTGCATACGCTTCCTCCTGCTGCACCCCTTTCCGAAGCGATAATAACGGTATGTTTGTAATTTGCATTGAGCGCGTATCGCGCGTGCATCGTTCTGCACACAACCCTATCATATTCAGGAGAGTGGCGCAAATAGAATGCTCCTCCGCCTCGTTTTTGCTGCTAATAGGAAAATGTCGGTATGGTCGGTGCTGGGTCGTGTTTAGCGTGCCGGCCGATCGTATATTCAATTGTAACTTAATACGTTCGTGATAAATGATAAATTTCATACTCGCGTTATTCAAACACGAACCCAGTAACCGCTTTCAAAACTTAATTCCACTTTCGTACGGGCGCACAGCCAGCAAATGATATTCACGAAATTTACACAAAACAACATCGGAGTCGGTAAACATGCCGAGTGCATTCTGCACCAAAATATTTAGGATATTTTGTGTCATAGCGTTTTCACAAAAAATATTATCAAATGATACAATTACGAAGGGATACATTTTTAATAAATGTTAACAACAATTTTGTCGGTTTGAGTATCAACTTTCCACACTAAAAATGACAATTAAAAAAAAATTCAGAAAAGTATTGATTTTTTGGTAATGTTGTGTTTTAATTTATAATTTTTTGTTGATTAATTTTAACGTAACCTTGCGACCTCTTCACGTCGAAAGTTTACAGAAGGTCGGCACCTCGTTGTTGGATGGGGGCGGCGTATATGTCGCGCTTCCACTTTGGCGCTTGATTGATGGCCTGTTTTACTTCGACCGACATAATCACGATGACACCCGACAATGCTAAGGACACAAATTAATGGAGGTACTATGTTAAAGACTTTATCGAGGGCGGAGGGTGCGTTCCACCCGATTCACCCTCTTCACTTTGAACAGTCGAAAAACAGATTAAACTAGACTTATGTACTTTGGGCAGGAGCAAAGTCCTAGGAATTACAAATCACATAAAAGTAAAAAATAGACAGGCTTAAATCTTATAAATTAAAACTTAAACCAAATACCAATCAATATAAATTTAAAAATTCTATATTTCAAAAATGTTTTTAGTGTTAAACGTTGCTACAACGTAAATATCCACTCATTGAAATTTATTTAAAATTTAAGGTCAAAAAACTTAAATCAATAATGTGTGTCCTTTTCCAAAACTTAATTGTACAGAAACTCAATTTTATCCACGTAAGTAGCAACGAAGTTCTATAGGGGAGAGTAATGTACGCAGAGTCTGGGGGGTATAATGGTGGGGATGGAATTTATGAAATAACATCAAACCGCATTAAAATACCTCATAAATTCATAACGCACCAGAACAACATGAACACCAACTCACTCTGCTTATTCACGAGAGTATATTTCTCGCTACAATTACACCAGCGCGTTTATTTGTGTTTTTCCCGCTTCCGCTTCCCTGCTTACTACACAACCCCATGAAACGCACAAAAACCATCACACACGGAAACAATTTTCATCTTTCAAAACCCAGAACTTGGCATACAAAACCAAAACACAAAATGAATGTACAAATATATTTAAATATTGAATTCGTGAACAATTTGGTGTTTTGTATTTCTGTCAATCAACAGCAATACAAATTAGAGTTGTTATTACACATGTTGTTGTTTGGTATAACGTTTTTTCTAGCAATTAGCTCGATCCAACGCAAATTACGTACATATCTGGTGTGAGCAAAGTGATTTAGCCCTGCGCCGCGCACGGGGTGGGTAGATTTACGAGACGCCCCATGCTCTTTGAGTTAATCCGCAAAAACAATACGCATTAACAGCGAAAACGGATTATAAATTGTACGAGCGGGCGCAGCGCAGCAGGAAATGGAAAAATGGAGTGAGGCGAGTATAGGGGAATGCCGGTGGAATGAAGGGAGCTAGCATGGGTCACACATCGAAAAACGTAAATTACGCGGGCGCGTACTGCCGCCAATATTGCGAATGTAAAGTGTCATATAGAAATAAATTTCAAGTTTTATGCGTTGCGAGCCTCGCCGAATGCTTGCTGTAAAAGTACAACACATTTTTGAGTTTAATTTATATTTTGAAATATTTAAACCCCATTTATATTATAAATATTTATTAATGACTTAGTTTATTTTATTTTATTTTTCATTTCCAAGAAGTGCTTGTTGTCATTTTTGTGTGCTCACTTTTGTATAATTTAAAAGTGTCATTGGTAAATTAATTAACTAAATGAACTTAAATTAGGTTAGTGTAAACTGAATGTAAATATTGACACATTGACCAAAAGCATATCTTAATCGCTTTGTGTTTGTTCAGGTCTTGCACCTTAAATTGAATGTCAGCGCAATCAATACATTTGTTGTGTTCTGTTTGCACGCGACAACAATGCCAACATGTTTGCCGAAATTAACAATCACACAATTCGGGCGTGTCTGGTGCTTGCCGCAAGTTTGATAACGAAACTTTCCGACAATCACTAAAGCCACGATGCGTTCGGAACTAACCTAAAGTTATATCAAGTTATAACAAGTTCAATAATAGCTTTAGGTATTTCAGTAGTATTTTTGTTTACTTAATGAATTTATTTAAACGTTTCCAATATTATTTTTCAGTTACCATTAAATTTAACAAAGAAAACATTAAAATGTTAGCGTTTACAGAAAATGTAATTATTAGTTTTCAGAAAATGCGTGCAAAGCAGGACAACCGCAGGACTATTGTATGAGTTCCACGGCAGAATGACGGTAACGGTTTCCTGATATCGGATATCATCCAAAACGTGTTGTGCTTGCAGCAAAGGCGGCGAGGACGTCGACGCGGTGGGCAACAAAGTTGTGCGGTTAATTTACACATATTTAGGACGGCAGTTAATGCTAATTTATGTCCGAAACGGGAACGTGGGGGACGGCCGTTAGTCATTTACGCTCGCGCTACAACCGCGCACGTAATAACAGACCAAGAGATGAACAGATGAACCGCAGCCGACAAACCAACACCCTAACCACATCTTTGTCCTTAATTTCGACTCAACTACAACTACAAATTTCGGTGGTGTGACTCCTACGTCAAGTTCAGTATATTTTATTGTTGAGGTGGTGCATCATCATATATTGTTAATGTGTGTGTTGTTAAAGCACAATGTGGCTATGTGACCATGATTGAGACTCATTGTATCTGCAGTACTATCGCGGTGGTGCGCTGACGTTGCTCCCGGAGTCTGCGCGTTATCTGCATACCTGGCAAACCGCAGTCGTCCGGCGACAGAGTTACATCTCTTAGTTTTGCGAATCGTTAAATGTATGCATGCATGAATGTATGCATGAATGCATACACCCAACCCCCCAACTCCCTAGTAGTACATTGTTCGGTTTGGTTTTGCTACGTCCAGCTCGACGATGTCTTTTGTGGTCTTTGGATTGTTAATGTAACCAGTAAACGGATGCGCATATGTATATGGTGCGGTTGGCCCGATAGACGTTGGTGCAATTAATAGAAACGTACTGAAACGTTGCGTGCCACCCCAACGAACGAGAATACTAATTAGTAGTTACAACTCACACATAAATCGTGAAAAAATATATAGTAACTTACATTAAAAATGGTAAATATTGTAACAATTGCCTGGAGTTAAATTAAGAATTATTTCGTTTTATTCAATCTGATTCTCTTCAGGCAGTTAGTTTCTCATCGGTGATAGATGGAAAATGAATGGTAAACAGACGTACGTGCATTGCGATTCCTCGAGCTTTCTTCCTGCCCTGGCTGCACGAACAACTATTTGCAAAGTACGTGCTTATTTCGTCTTTCACCAGCGTCCTGCTTTTGCTTCTTGCACTTCTATCGCTCCGGTCGTTTTTCAAAGTTGCCGTTTTCTCGTTGAGTTCCGTACAAATTGCACTCACAAAATGCGCACTACTCCTGTTTTACTCCTAGTTTCAGTTCTGGCCAACGCATTGACTTGTGAAAGCAAGCTTAGTTTTTCTGTTTTTATTCCTACTTTCAAACACATAATTTACGTCTTGCAACGACTGCAGTGTTTTACATCAATCGTAAAACCGTTCATTGTTCTCAAGTCGCTTCTGCAGTCATTTCCAACGGTTCTGTATGTTATAATACCCATTTATTAATAACGTTTACAACTTGTAACATTTGTTTTTGTTAAAACAATATTTGAAGATGTAAGGAAAGAAATGTAACAGAAAAAAAACTTTAATAAAACTCTTTTGTGTTCGTCTTCATGCTTTGATTCATTTTCTTGAAAATTGTTTACACGTCGCGTGAGTAAAGCACGTTTTCTTGGTTCAACGTTCAGCTAAAAAAATATTTTTCTATGCGCTATATTTTCTATGCGCTATGTGTGTTTTTTCAGTGAGGAAATCGCGCTTTGAGGGATGTTATCGCGCCCACAGCCGCAACGAGTCGCACTAGTTTACATAAATCTCTAATGGATTTATTATAGGCTTCAGTTTCGTGTTGAACAACATTTTCTGTCGATTAAAAACCTCACCAACATTATTTTCCACGCAGAAAACATGTCAAGAGAATTCAAAACAAAACAAATCAAACGTAGAACTAACAACCTGTTTACGATTCATAAACCGGTATAAAAAATATACAAAACATCAAAAACAAAAGCGAGAACATTCACAATGATAACTTGATTTTTTTGTATTTATGAATTATTTATTTAGTTAATCAATTGTGTATTCAGAATTCAACGCAGGCTTCAACTAATATTTAATTTTGCACCCGCTCGTAATTCGGCAACTCTCAAAGGAAATCCCAGAATGTCCCGGAAAGCTCGAAAAGCCGGAACATGGTGAATGCGCACGACCGCGCTGCACGGAAACGAAGAAAATTGCAAACGTGTGCCGTAGTTGGCAGTGGGCGCAAGGGTGAAAGATGCAAGCCAGTCCTGCGACCTGGCGTCCAACGAGACGATTATGAGCGATAATAAAGCTCGCGAGTGCCAGCGTCCGCCTGTCGGGAAATCAATGTCTCCGCATCAATATTTAATGCAATAAACGGCCGGAAGAAAAGCATATTTTCTGTTGCCGACTGAACCCCGTGCGACGGTAGGCAAAATAGGAAATCTCATTATCGGGTATTATGAAATTGAAATGCGAGCTTTTCGTGTGTGACGTGCGAATACGAATGACTCGATTAACCTTCAACCTCTTTTGGCATGCGTGCCGGTTCGAATTTATCATGCAACGAACGTCGAATAATTTTCCACACGGCAAGATTGATTGTTTCGTTTGGATTTATTACAATCTGATTAAATTCGGATATCTACAATCTTATAATCAAGTAAAATCAAAATGTGTTATTAAATAAACCACAAAAAGTATTGTAAGTTATTTTTTATTATTTATTGAAATTCTAGAAACTACTTAACGCATTTGTATGACAATGATGAATGTGTTTTGATCAAATATTTGTTCAGTTGAAATTGTAACACAAAACCGTTGACAATGCATACATATTTAAAGTTCCTATGCACTTTATCGATCTCATTTACAAAATGTAATACTTGAAAGTTTAATATTACAAGTAATTCTCAACACTATCAAACTTCAAAGAGAAAATTATATTAAATATTTATTTAAGTACTACTTAATTGTTCAGGATGATTCGATTATTTGTTTTGTTTCCAGTCTTCGTCGTTTGCTTTGTTTACTTTGCAGAGTAAAACTTTTATCGCGCAATTAGTCATGAAATGGACTTTTACGGCGGCACGTATTCGTTGCCGGACGCGAATGATCGCCCTAACAGAGCATTTAGAATTTCCCGGAGTAATGGCACTCGTTATCCATGAGTCCACGTTTCTAGACACGGCTGCTGCCACTAACCAACGGGTTAACAAAACCCTGTACAGAAGCACCCGCTGTATTCACCATGCACAATACACTATTCCGAGATGAAAACTTCAAGCTAGAAAATTTATACCAATTATCCTCATTTTAGTCCCATCGTTTTCGTTTACGTGGCATCAACTTTATAGTGAACTTTTAACATTAGCCGGATTAAGGCTTTTATTTGAGACGTAGATTTTGTTTCTTATTTATTATTTTTGTTGTTTGCGCTTTAAAAAACCTAAGGACTTTTAGTATCCTCATTTGTAGATAATCAACAGACAATTGCAAACATCTGGCGCTCGTTTTTGGAAAGCTTACCATATCTTACTAGTACAATTTACTCATGGAGAAAGCATGAACTGGTAAAATAATTTCAATTTCAAAACCAACCTAAAACTTTTCTACGCGTACTTTCTTCACAAAATAACCCTTTGGTTTATTTTGCTCTTAATCGAGTACTTGTTCTGTTCCTACTTCTGTTTCTGGTTTGCTAATATTTAGTTTCTCATATTCCTAATTAAATTACGCCAACTTTCCAAATATTATATAAATATTTGTGCGACTAGGGTGTCGCCGGTCGTTGTGTACGCTGGAGTCGTGGCAGTTTGCTAAACGCAAGTAACCAGTAAGTAAAACGGCTCAAACAGGGGTTGTTAAGGGGTTGTAAGTGACTGAAGCTGTGCCGAAGAGAAGCGCAAAACATAAACATAAGTAGATGACACAAAGAGCAAGATGTGCCATTGGAAGCATTCAGAGCATGGTTAAACATTACGAAGTAATGCTATAAACTGTAAAATAATATTAAGAAAATATACTGAGTGTTGTCATAATATTTCAGAATATTATTCTTTCAAAATTAAAAGGCGTAAAACTAGGCCGATCAATATAATATTTAAATATGCCCAAACGCCTAATGACATCAAAAAAATAAAAGGACTCCAATTATACCTGTGCCGTTTGAGCATTATCAACCAAACTGGTAAAATGTAAAATGAAATGAAGAGAAAATTACAAATCGGACTTGGTACGTTTCATGAGCTGACCAAATAAGAGTAAAACACAAGTAAAATGGAAAATGTAAAAATGTAAAAGCGCGAAGCTCTCTAACGACAAACCACCCTCTTTCAAAACATAATAGCATAACACCGGAATCCAATTAGAGGCGCGTATAAATCTGATATTTTTAACCGGGTCGTTCATTAAGTTAAATGAGAAGCCTCTCACGCTCGTACAAGCCTGACAATTAGAAAGCTTTAAGTTAAAGGTTTCCCGTGACGCTAGAAACAGAAACAGATTCATGCGCGCCAGCAATGTCGGCGTGGGCGTCAACAGAATTCGATTATATCGAACGCGACTGCCACTATAACCACTCGTGTACTTTACAACCTTCAGCCCTTTACGCATTTCGGCGAGCAGAGACGGCAACCGGGTCTTCTGTTTTGTTGCTCGATCGTAAGTAGCTAAGTCGCGAGCGGCGCGCATTATAATTCACTTAGTGGTATAAGCGATTTACCCTAACTTGACCTGACATCTAAGTAGGGTAATTTAATATGTGCTCCGACATGTAAGAACCAATTACTGTGATTGGTTGCAACCTGCAAATGCAGCTCTACAGTTAAGTAAGTTTCTACTCATGCGACACTTCCTGACGTTTTACAATACCAAGTTTTCCATTTAGTAATTATAAACGTCATTTTTTGTAATTAGCGTAATTGTTTCAACAAAATGCTGAGTGATGTGACAGTAATAGTTGTAGTGACTGCAATTTTACCCACAAATAGTTTTGAATGTTTCAATAAACTAATGGAATCATAGGATTCATAAATTTCATAACTAGCGACGAGGTTTAGTGATAGCTTATTGTTTTATCTTACAGGCAAAGTCATTAAATCAATTGACACAATAGCAAAATAGTTTATAGCCCGCATCGCAGCGCGCATATTGTCGCGCCGTGGGGGCGTTTAAATAAGAACCTCGTTTTGGGACCCGCGCGCATTCCGGCGCATTGGCGCCATTAAAGCGCGTTATGGCGTCTAATAAAGCGATTTTATGCATTGCCATCGACAACGGCCGACGCCGTAAATATTTTTATCGCTGTTTATTGCTCACCCGACAACGGCGCAATATTAACATCGCTTTGTATTATCTGCTAAGCGCTAGTAAAGGCGTTTTACTTAAAACAAAGCGTTGTTGTCGACTCATTTCATTACCTAGTTCATTATACAACAAAACTTTATTTATTTAATTAATAATATTCCTTAACTTTAAACGAAAAATATTTAAAAACATTTGTCATCAAATAATTAAACTCTTTATGTAACTGGGCTTTCAACGTTCAATTCTAATTAATTAATTTAATTCCAAACTAATTGCACGGATTATTTCCTACTCGAAGTGTACCAATTACAAGCATGTACCACACATGTTCAAGTTGCCATCTTCAATATTTGTATGTGCCGCACGTTTACAATATTCTCAGTTCAAGTGGGTATTCATAATAATTTCAGAGCGAGTTGCAACCATCAAAATATTAAACTAATATTGCACTTTCGACGGTCACAGGTTATTGCGATTAGCAGCAGTCACAAGAAGTTTAATTAATTTACGTCTCGAGGGTTCAATGTCATAGCAAGTGTCGGCCATCACATTCACATTCGTCGCTGTCTCACCGTCTCGTACCCAATTGTAGCAAAGACTTTAAGTCAGCAACGCTGCCATTTCGACTCTGTCTGTCCTTAGAACCTGGTTAAATTTATATATTCCAGATAACAGACGTTACAGACGTTACAAAACGTTACGACCAAGCGTTAGAGTAAGACTAAGAGTACGGGTACGGGTGGATTTTACCGGTTTGAAGATTGAGGCAATTGTAATGCAAACGCAAATGGTGCAAGCGCTGTGTAGTGAATGAACGCAGTGGAGGCGCCGGGTACATTCTGATCTTAATCCTTATCTTAACCGGCGAACTAATCGCGCTTCCTGACAAAACGCGCCGGAAGCCAGTTATGGGCCGTAACTTAAAGTCGGCAACGGCGGCGGCAGATTCTTACGGCTTTTCGGAGGGATTTGGCGTCGGCATCAACGACTCGTCGTTTTACGCCATTAATGAATTATTCATTTCATTCCGACGTGAGAAAAATATTTTTAACTAAAAACAACAAGCAAATGTAAATTCGTGGTTTTAGCAACTAAAGAATTAAAAATTATTTGCATAATTTTTTAAGAAATTAATTAATTGAAAATCTAATTATAATTCTTGAGTTAATTAATAATCGTATTAATGTATTACGGGGTTGTATTATTACGGAGTAATCAAGAGATCACGTGCTGAGACATTATCGCTCCTGCCACGGGACGATAAGCTGTCTTTGTGCAATGCACGATTTTGCGGGCTTACGATAATTCCTTGCAATGGCTATTGACGTGGTAACGTCGACTTTAATGACTAATTTAACATCACATAACGAATCTTTGCATTTGTACATACTAGAAAAACATTTAAAAAAAAAAATTTAAATAAAATATTTACAAATTAAAAATTTCAAAAATTATTTATTTTATAGTTTTCGTTCAAACTGACAGAAACAAAGACAAATGTTTTGTTGCGTATTTTTATTACATTTCCCTATATTAATTCAGTTAGGCACACAACACCTTCATTTTCCTGTCTACTTCTGTTACTACTGCAAAATACGTTTTATAATTTTGTACATTTTTTTTGTTTTGCTTCGGGTAAAGAACGCCAGTCGGGCCGAAAAACTGGATTTATTATTGTTCGCGCACGCCGTACGTCTCGGATTTACGACTATGACTGTGCGACGAACGCGCATTCTGTAGAAATAAACAACGTGCATCCGGGCAAAATTTACTGGCGGAATGTTACGCGTGCCCGGCGCCTCCACAACGCACTATATCACACAGAGTTTTTATTGTAATGAAATGAGTTTACAAAATAACGATTTTCAGGCTTTCATAATACATATAAAAAATGGTTTACCAATTAAGTGTATTTTTGACATCGGTTTACAAACAAAAGTATATTATTTCTACCCTAATCCCTTTTCGAAATCTCCAGGAACGCAAGAGAGTAAAACGTTGAAATGTTTGCAGGTTGGTGTTGGTTTTGGTGCGTCTTATGTTTGCAAGTAAGAAACGACGAAGACAAAATTCTCGTTGCTTATTCCAATTCCCAGTTTCGTTCATTATTCGAGCTCGTAAAACCTCCAGATTTGGTACGCCCCGGCGCCTCCGCCACCACCTCTCATCGCGCACCTTATTACAACAAATAAAGCGCACGTGCGACATCAATAATTAATAACGCACACGTTGGATAAAATTACCATGAAACCAAAGATATTTGTTAAGTACACGTGAGCCGGTTTTAACACCTAAGGTGTTTTCAAATTTACATAACTAACTATGTTTTATTAATTGCAACTTTAATAAATCTTTTTAATTCACTAAAAACACATACTAATAATCGTTATGAAAATTAATTTAAATTAAAAGTTTAATTATTATTTTAAACTGAAACACACCAATATTTGCATTTAAATGTTTTATTTTCAAAAATATTTCTATATAGCTTTTAAGTTTATTTTTTTTGTATTTTTTGTTGTAGTTAACTAATGAAATTTATTTAGTTTTGTCCTCAAAAGAATATCCTTTTTTCGAAGCTTCTGACCGGGTTGTAATGCCACAGTCGGTTCGAATGAACTATCCTTGAAGTGCAACCCGAACCTGAAAGTCTTTATCCGGCGAATTCAATAGATTTGGGACTAAGTATTCCCGAAGCAGCCGCGCGCACCTTTCGCACGTCCATGGGCTCGTTCTCATCCGGATGATGATAACTTGGCCGAAACTAACTTTGTTTCCCTTATTCTTATCTCATCCCAAGCGCCCGGTCGAAACTTCAAACAATACACGAGAACTCGCGTAAAGTTTATACGTGTTCGAGTAGGTGGCTGCCAACATTGCGTACCGAACGCAAACTATTCGCGCGCGTTTAGTGTCCGTAGAGGAAGACCACTTCAAGGCGCGCTTGATGGGATGAAAGGATGAGCAGGTTTCTGACGGTTTGCATGGTTTGCTGCTGAAGTAAGCCATACATCTAATACCGTTTGTTAACACGATATCCTAATTAGTACTATTTGCGTTTTTATTTGTTTACACATAAAATATTTATTTTTCACAAATTTTATTTCGTATGATAAAATGTGATGGATTAGGAGAAGATAGGAACGATACAAACGCAAGATCTAACATGTCAATATCCATTGGAATTCAATTTGCTTCGTGGACGACATGAGAGCACACAAGAACATAAGAAAACATTGAGTAGATTGTCAAACGAAGACTAATGCGTATTCGTTTTGGTATCTGTCATCCAAAATAGGTTGGGCTCACATATGTACACCACCCCCACATCACAATTTGCATCAAGAATTTAAACATCTGCAGTTTATTTTTGCTTTGTTTTAAAATCAATTTTATTGCAAAAAAAAAAGAATTAAATTTAAACCGTTTTTTATGATTTATTTTTTAATACATGGTGTTCCAAACTGGTCTACAACGTTTAAGAAAAACGCTATGTCAATATATGAAAAGTTCTCGAACGAAAGTTGACGCCTGGAAGCTCTCGAGTTTTCAAGACAACGAAGCGTCGGAGCAGCACATAAAAACGACTAATATTATTAAAATTTCACAGCCGCGCGACTCTGCGCCGGATAAGCCATCGACGCCGTGTGATTTACTCTCTTTCAAACTGTGTAAGAGATGTACGAGATGGTACTAAGAAAGTAGAAGGGGTGCGCGGGGATAATACCCCGTCGTTCTTTAAGAGCGCTTTGTTTTATCTTGGGTTCACTGGACTAGAAATTTTGCACTCGTTGCAGGCTGGTAAAAAGAATTTGGCAGAAAGTACAAAAAAAATTACTTGACAACTAACAATTTGTTAGAAATTTTAATTAATAAAACACAATACACAATTAAATAAAGTTCAATTAATTTTATCCGTTAATGAATAGTGAATAAACTGTGAAAAACACATTGCCGGAAGTAAAAGGTGGAATATTTTAATTTACATTATATTAACGAAGCATTAATGCGAGTTTTACATGATAAAAAATAATTTAATTACTTGTTATTAATTGCTGCCACGCGTGCTTTTATGGTGGTATCTGTTTTATGTGTGGGTTGTTTTTTTATTAATAAATTGCAATATTTATTTATAGATAAAATTAAATAAACTTTTACGATCGTATAAGTTATGGAATGCATAAAATTTTCCGAACGAAATTCCAACTCGTATCTAAAGCCTCAGAAGCTTCTTTTGAGCTTTCGAGTTTGTGTTGAAGACTTTTCTGAATTCCGAATTCTTAACATTTTCGTAGTGCAGTCAAGTCAAGTTATATCACTCAGGATATGGAATTTTTAAAAAAATGTATCAATAAATAAAATTTACTGTACAGTTTTATTTTATTTATTAATTTAATATCTATTTACGTTTATTAAATAGGTCATTGTAGAATATTTTTGGGCACTTACCTTGAAACCCATTAGTTTGATGTAGTAAATACAGCGAACAAAAAACTAAATTTACGCAAGTCCACATTTTATTATTTTTCACCAACATTTTATTTTTTTGTTAAATCACATTTTTTATTGCAAATGCACTCTATGTTTTTATCTCAATTTTTTTAGTTTTAAAGTTTGTGTGTGCAATTTTGCAGTTCTTATCGATCTTTATTTAAACGCGCTCGTTGCACTTGGATAAAAGGTATTTATATCGAACAACAACCAACCCCGGTTTCCGGCACTAAGCACACCCAATCACTTTTCACCCCCATTTCAAACCTGTTCCTGACGGTTTATCTAAGTTGTCCCCGCACATTTGTATTTTCAGAAAATCCACTCACCGCGTTCCTTGAACGTGAATAGTCACTGATATACAATTCAAATAATTAGGGATTATATCAATAATTATTAGTATTATTGATAGTATATATTAACATTAAATAATCATAATATTAATAATTTATACACTGAGTAAACACAAATATTATATTTGAAAAAGTTATTTGTTTGTTTCGGTTTTATGCGGATGTTTTTTGTTGGTTTAGGTTTGGTTTTGTTTACTCGTTTCAAAAAGTTATATTATCGTATACTTGTTTGTTTATCGTATCCGTAAAATATAAGGAATATTTTGAGTGCGAGATGTTTTAGTCGATTTGACACATGATACAAAACATGCGAAGCGTTCGACGAAAATTTTTTAAGGGTTTGTGGCGCCAGAAACGTTACGAACGACGATCGTGACGAAACTAAAGTCCCGCTTGCGTTGTGCTCGTGTTTTATCCGAGTTGTAGGTACAGAGGAAAGCCTTATTTGCTAGTAAGGGAGCAGAAGGATAGCAGACGCGCACGCGCAGTGGAAATTCACCAGTTTCAGATTGGTTCAAGTTTAACCCGGCGCATCCACACTATGCTTCACTATAGTAAAATATTTTATTTACTAAATAATTTTTATTATTAATTTTATTTATTTTTTTAATTATTTTTATGAGTATTATTAAACAAATATTTTTTTTAAATGAAAAAAATCTGTGTACGTGCAAAGATTTTGTAGCTAGCGGCAAGCGGATGGCATTCTGTGGCTTCAAATATTTTCCAAGTTAATATTTACACGCGCAGTCGGAAAAATTTAGCCGTGGTAAACCAAAGGTACGTGCGACGCCAGTTCTTCTCTTAATTAGTTGCCCGTGGGGAGAATGTGATTAATTCATTGCGTGTCATCCAAACGGAAAATATCTTTTCATTGTTCAACGTCCAGAACTGTTCATACATTTTAAATGTTCTTCAAATTTTGATATTTTTTGTTTTATTTTATTATTTACTTTTATTATGTTGATTTATAGTAAGTCATACACAATAATAAATTACAAACTAATTAGTTGAGTGCGTCGACACTGACTACAACCACAAATCGTTCTATAAAGCTTTAAATCTTTAAAGGTTTGTATGCGGATTGAGGGGAGTAAACTCGAAAGGTTAGGTTTGCAACGCAACGACACGTAAAACGCGACTCGCGCCAAATTAGCAAGTTAATTATGATTGCAAGTGACAGCTGCAGATTTGTACCCTGTCTGCAAGATTTTGTTTGTGTGTGATGTTGTGTGGTGTGATGGAGGCGCCGGGCTGAGAGAAATTGTCGGCAAACACCGTCGGCGTGTCAGACGCGAAGCTCCTGCCGACAGTGTGTCGAGATGTTAATGTTGTAGTAACAACGTAACGTTGATCTCACTCAGTGACAGGATGCGCAAGATTTATTTAGATTATAATGTTTTTAATTAAAAAAATATAATAGTACATATACCACAATACATGAAGATAAAAATACAAAATACAAAACATGAATAAACTTTTTTACCCAGCGCCTCCACCCAGTCCATTACATTGTACTTGCAATATCACCTTGTGCTTGCTTGCAAGAGGATTTTAGTAAAGTGCTAGGCTTTGTTAAATTTCGTTGGGTGCTGTGTGAGTAGCGAAGCGTGTTGGGTTTCATTATCCGAGACGTGTAGGGGCCTAATTTATGTAGTTATGCTTCAGTCGGACAACTACTTTTTTACTTTACGTCCTTTACGTTCACATTAGCGCATTTTAGTCCGAGATCCATTTCATCGACGTCGGGAAAAAATAAAAGCAAAAAACGAATTGTTACATCCAAAACGAGCAGCCATGATGAGGAGGCCGAACCAGACGGGTACCCTTAAAGCGCAAATTACGCTTTTATTATGGATGTTTAATGAATGCCCTTTCTAACGGATTCATCGTCACATTGAAAATAATGTATAGAAATATAATTTTCTTTTTACAAAAAATTTATTCTTAAACTTAAAGTTAAACACAAAAAAAATGTTGTTATTAAAAATTGTTCCTAATTTTTTTTAGGTATACATTTATTTTATTTCAATAAAACCCCCTTGTGCAGTTATCCACCCTTGAGTGGTTTAGTAGCATGGTGGCAAAACTTGCACCTGCTCTTCCTGCTTCCCTGCAAGATAAATGCCACACGCTGTGATCATTCCGCGTGCTTTTCGTCCCGTTCACGATCGCTTGCATGCACCCTCACGATCTTTTACCCTCTAACCATCAAACTTAACGGGTTTTTTTCTTTAAAAACTTCAGGAAGATTGTGCGATCATTCAAAACGCACTTGAACTTGAATTCTGCAGGACAAAAACGAAATCCACCCATTGATGTCAATGCAGAATGAATGGAACTGTCGTTTGTTGCACATAGAAAACAAATCATCTAACACCCTCTGCTCTGCGTTGAACTGATTGCATATAAACTAAATTTTATATAGTTAGAGAGTTGAGACCTTGAAAATTTATTAAAAACACAAAGACAACGTTAAAAAATAAAAAAAATGGATATGTTGTTGTAAACAAAAACTAAGAATGGTAGTGGGAGACAACAGGGTTGAAACTAAGGGTAGTGTGAGTAGCTTGGAAGCAGACGTAATGCATGAGTGTCATAAAGTTCATACGTTTAGTTGTTTTAAGGGCTGGGCGGCGTCGTAAATAAAGCGTGACGTTTCATGCGCGAGCATATGTTTACCTCTAGCAGGGTGCAAAGATGACACTGATAAACTATTGAAATATATACACCCAACAACTGTTACACAAACAAATAAATATTAACATTGTTACTAAGTAATGGTTAGCAAATTACAAAACTTGTTAAAATAACTTAAAGTTTTTTCTTTAAATTTATATTTAAATAATTGTTAACCTCAATTCTAATCTATTTTTGTAGGTTAAACTAACAGTTAAACTCTTATATAGCAAAGCATGAAAATTTAAAACTCCAATATGAAGAATTTAAATCGCGCTGGTGAAATCTTTTCTAAAACGAATTTAAAAATCAATTAGCCACAGTTGTTGATTCTTTTTTTACAATTTGACACTACACTGGCCATCCCTTCGTTGGCGGTAATGGTTGCAGCTTGCATTTCATTCGGCAAATCCAATTAAATCCCCACGGCTCTTAAATTGATTGCTTTTTTCTGTTATCATGTTGAATTGTTTCAACCCTACAAACTTCAACCTCAAACTCTGTAACAAGCAATTTTCTTTCTGCCAAACCCAATACCGTTAAACGCAATAATTAATATCAAATTAAACAAATTTATTATTTAAACGAAAACAAAGCAAACAATTTAGTGCACAAGCTGTGAGTGTTAAGATGTTGGAGACGCAAATAAAACCAATGTCATGAGTTCTAATTATAACCACACAACACGCACAAAGCTTTTTCAGCTCCTACGTGGTGGAAGCAGAAGCAATTTAGAGGTCAGTGTCGAACATGTCGCCAAGACTTGAAGTTCTACCATTAAGCTATCTCAGTTTAAAATGTGTATCAAATATATTGATGCATTGTCTTGGAAACGAAGAGTTTAACAACGACGATGTGTTAACTCAATATTTATCGGATGCAACTGGTGAAGTGCTGCAAGACATCATCAAAAGTGTGTTAAGCTCTGAATATCTCGACGCATCCACTCGTTTCAGCTGTTTAAAAGTTACTTTAAGAGAAGATGTTAGAAGATTGGACACTGGAATGTTCCCACAGTTCTATTATGAAGCCATATTGAATGTTATTGAAACCAAAGGGCTGGGGTTACAACACTTGAACCTTCATGGAGTTTGGTTGAGAGAGTATCCGAAACTATTGATAAATGTAATTGAAAAACTAAAAAATTTAAGAGTTTTAATCATTCCCCATATGGCAGATGATCTTGTTCTGCAAACAGCTATAAAGTGTGAGCAGTTAACGGTGTTGGACATTTCTGGTGAATGTATCTTCACTAGGGATGGATTGTTATCATTAAAAAGTTCAAGTTTAAAAGTGCTAAGTATTGGAATGTTTGGTAAACCAAACGTTTGTGACCAGAACTTAAACCATGTGAATCCTGATGATGTAGAAGAAGTTAAAGTGATTGTGTCGTTGATTAAAAACTTTCCAAACTTAACAGTGCTGAAAACCTTTTCGTTTATTGGAGGTGCATTAAGACATATCCAAGAACAAGAACCAGGATTTACAACTAAATTAAAATATATCCATGATACCAATACTAGTTTAGAGTCGTTGGAAGCTATAGCTGCGTTATGTCCATATCTAGAAAGTGTTCACTTTAACACACCACAAAATGGCGTTGTTGCCAAACTAGGGTGCCTTAAACGATTAAATTGCTTGAAGGTATCCGCATGTCGAGCAGATGAATTACAAGATTACTTAAACCGGCACGGAGATAGACTTCAATTATTAAAAGTGAATCTTCTACGAATACCAAATGATTCACACATTGCAAGTTTGGATGTCAGTCAGTTGTGTGTGAGTTGCCCGGAGCTGCGTACGCTTGAACTGTACAAATGCACGCATTTGTCCTGTCTCCAGCCGGATAATTATTTCTTGTCTTTGGAAAGTCTGGAGATGTTGTATTGTGAGGTTGGTGATACTTTGCTGAGATACTTTATGATGAACATGCCGTTCCTGCGGCGCCTGCTGGTTGGCGATATGATTCGCATGACAGATGGAGACGTTTTTAGACTGTGTGCCGATTGTGAGTTCGCCAACTTGGAGGAGCTGTGGTTGTCAAATGCCCGCGGGCTGACGCTCACCAGTGTCGAGCTGTTGATGGGGCATTGTCCAAATCTAAGAGTGTTGGGCCAACTGAATGGATGGGATATCACTCAAGATGATATGGATCTTTTACGCGCAGTTATTATATCCTCCAACAGTGATTTGACTTTGTTGCCCATTGAAACGGGATAGAATATTAAAACTTTTAAGAAGGACTCTAGTTCATTATGTGTATTAATTACGAGGATAGGGCTTTATCTAATTTTATCTGGAACGCGGAAGGTGTTTTACGATTCGCATTAAAGTTATGAAAATTAAAGAGGTTCATCGTGCGCTGCTACTCTGCCGGCTCCTTGTGATGCCAAAATCCATTTCGAACGGTTGTCGAGCTATTTAAAATAAGTAGCTTATACCGCGACGCACGCGCACGTGTCGTGTGTGTTTATGAGCAAACTTTTAGTTCTCATTAAATATTGAGCACGACGAGCGGGTAGGAGGAAAGTGGGACCTTGTGCCAGTGTTGTTACATATTTAAGTAGACGCGCACGACGTTTTGAATTCATGCAATAACAACAAACTGCGCAGACAACGCAGACGCTGGCCTATAGATAGTATCCATTTTTAAAAGAACGCAATCATTTTAAATTTAAAATTCATGAATCAACAACTATTTGTAATATTCTTTTATCGAGAATTAGATTTTAAACGTAATAAAGACCTTTTTTAAACTTCTGATAAACTGGTTTGTTTTTATCTTCCTATTATGGTATAAATAATTTATCGAGAGTTACCCAATGCCGCCAGCTAGTCAGCATTCAAGATTCTGTAACATAATATGCCTTTTCGAAAGTTAATTCCAATGTTTTTGATAAAAATAAATATTGCCATGTTCAACCCTTGACCCTTTAGGACTCCGGCAAAATTTTAAGATAAAAGGTCCAAAAAGGACAAATGAAAGTCACAATATTTGCAAAATAACAAATCAAAAATTAGTAATTAATTTGTAAACGGTATCAAAATAACAAAACAAAAACAACTCAAACCTAAGAATAACATCAAAGCACATCAAACATAACATAACGGTTGTTTTCTTTCTTGGCACAGTTGATGGTATTCCCGTGTTGTTCGCATCGTTTATTGCTGTTGTTATGTGCAAGAAAAACGTTTTCTTTGCTTGGCAGCTGGCGTGGTAGGTATAGTCGACGGATGGTCATACAAAGCACTCGCTTCGGTTCTTCTTCGGCGTCGTAGTTTTTTTTTTAGTGGCGTCGAGACGCTGTAGTATGTGTGTTGTTCCAAAGCCGTTCTTCGGCGCGCACACATTGTGTTCGCGCAGTCGATATGATTGTTTTTATAAGGCTGCAAGAGCGCAAACGAAAAGTCCATTGTGCAAAGCAACAATACCGTCTGCAAACATCCGCACACACTCCGCGCCGAAGGCATGAGACGTTGAAACGCATCTTTGTCTTGTGTTCATCTTATTCCTTTTTTTCTATCCGAAATAAGTGAAGTTTTAGTATTGTATCGGTGGGATGCGCTTCAGAGAAGAAGATTTATCGATTTCTAAACGTCCAAAACGTTTTTCTTAACCTAACCTCAAACCACCGGTGGATCAGCAACGAAAACAATGATGGTAAGATGAAATAGATGAATGTGGAACAGTTACTATTGGATATAATTTTATTTTAAGGTTGAAGGTTGAAAAGAATATCATTAATTATCAATAAAGTATCTAAAAAATATAACATCTTACTTTAAAATTCTAGTTTTCAACAAAATTGTAAATAGTAATCTTATAAATTAAAAAATTTGCAGGTTAAAACAATACGACGACTATATCAATATTTGAGGGGGTGCCTACCCAAATCTAGTTTCCTTGTTGTCAAATCCAAAAACCCGTAAAATTGATGTCATACGTATCCAATTCTCTTTTGCGCGCGGGGGCGGCTCTTACTTCCTTCATACCTGGACAGTTCAACATTGCGTTTGTATGCCTAGAGACTACCGTGCTGAAGCCCGAGGAAAATTGAATAACAAACATTCATCATCTACAATTTTCCTCGACTACTTTTGTGCAATGCAAATACATTCTACTTTTCAACAGCGAGGCGGCATTTCCGTTTTGCTTGCCTGCCTCCGCACTCGCGGACTTGCAATAAGGATACATACGAATATTACCACTCCCGTTCCTCTGCCAAATAAGCAATCCGGCGTGCCGGTGCCCGGCCGTCGGACATAAAATATTAAGACTCTCGTCGGGAAATCTGCACGTTCGATAAATTCGCCCGAGTGTACGCCGCACGCGCGCATTGTGCAAATATAATACAATAGCACAGATCGCGCTCATGAATAGTGGATAAGTTATAACAAGATGAGCATAATACAAGAAATGCATTTGATGTAAGTGGAATTTATGAAAAATAGTGACGAAAATTGTAAATATTAATCAAAATCGACATAAAGTGACTTAAAAGGTAAATTGCACTTCTTGCGTCGCTCACTGATTTTATATTTTGGCCACGTGCCGCCCACGTCGTCTTAAAACACAATTTATAAATCGAAGTGCGTCATCGAATGATGACGACTCGA
Organism: Atheta pasadenae; assembly: GCA_030264155.1. NCBI lineage: Eukaryota > Metazoa > Arthropoda > Insecta > Coleoptera > Staphylinidae > Atheta > Atheta pasadenae. Next base: position 16,309 of record JARJDS010010713.1, on the reverse strand, counting down.
CTTCAACTCTATTCGCTGGTGAGAACGACGAAGACGAAGGCGAAGGAAGAAGAAAATTTATACATTTCCGAATGAAAAATGACCGGAAATTGGCCATGAATCTCTGCGCGGCGCGTTTTCACACATCCATCTCGATGGGAAATAAATGTCTTTTTGAGATGGGTGAAAAATATAAATAAGGCGACGGTGGTTTTGACGTAAAACGTTATTGAACATGATCAAACTACAACATGTTGCTATTACTCACTGCAAACATTTTAAATTTAATGCTATTGAAATATATAGCACAAGTATTAATTTCCAGCAAATATTTGAAGCTCTTCAGCGTATCGATGCAAAGTTGATGACTTACCATCAAGCATGTCAAACTTTCGAATGTTTTAAATGCGTTGCAAGCGTTTGAAACGAAGTGTTGCCAGTTGCCAACATTCGAAGTGAGCTTAAGCTTCGAGAAACATTTTCTTAGCTTATTATTAGCACATCGCGGAAATAAATGGCTTTCACTTAGTCTGCACCGAAGAAACTCGGAGAGTTATGCATAAAGTTGGACTTTGCAACAGTTTTCCAATTTGGATCTTTTTTTTACATTTTATTAGAGATTTCTTTTAAAACTTTACTAATATTTATTTTTGAATTTAACTTTACTTTGTTAAGACTAAAAATACGAATACATTTTTAATTAGTGATTATATTCATTTAACAATTTCATAAGATGTTTGTTTAAAAAAATAAATTTGTCCAGTGTAGTTAAATTTGTTGTATTTTCTGGTTTCATATTCCGTAAAGTTTTGTCGCAGTTTAAGTAGGATTTGCAATAATCCCGAAAATGGATTGTCACTTGAAATGATTTATTCGCCGCGGCGAGATTCGGCAAATGATGAAAATCTTGTCGCGCCTCGTTATGCAAACTTTTTCGGTACGCTAGCAAATGTTTGCAAAAAAGTTTTTCTCTTCCATTTAATGCGCAAATACACACACATTGCACGGCTGACGTAAATGAATTCGTGTTCCAGTCGAAAACTTAGTCTACTTCTCGCACCATGGATTCGTCGTCTTTGGAAAAATATTCCTAGTCGCGCTCAACACCTGATTAAGAAAGTTTTGTGGCCGATGCCGATGCTGAGGTTGAGGCTGCGTTTCCCGAACTACTTTTGCCACATGCGACCCAGCAAAAAGTGGTTTTCTCACCTGAACCATCTAAACCCAAACCGGCATGTTGCGATTATCGACGAATAGAATTAAAAATTTTCCAGAACCGACGACACCAACTTCGATTTCGGTAGTAACTTTTTAATGACACGACACCGTCGAGCGTGGAGCTGAAAATTTTATTTTCCACACTTTATATTGACGGTTTGTGTGTTTGCTCGACGAAAATAAAATTAATGTTAACTTGCAAAAGAAATTTTTCTGTGTAATTAGGGATGCCGGTAATTTGTTTCCAAAGTTTACGCGTCGTATTAGCAAGGAATTACAAGCTTTTGCCGCAGTTGCCGCCGTTTGCCAACGGTTCGTTACCAATAATAAAGTTCGACAAGTTAAGAATATATGAGTTGACCTAAGCGTCCTAAGCAATACCGCACTGGACGCCGTATCCATTCATCATGACTCACTTCATTTCACTTGTGGTTTTGTTTTTATTTTTATTCGCGACTCAAACTATCAAGAAGAAAAAATTAGATCCTGTAATAAATGTACAACATAAAAAGCAACATGTTAGGTTATGTTAAGTAAATTTTAGGTTAACACATAACATAACCTTAAAATTGTTTATTGGTATGGTGGTTGTTTATTTGTATCCGTATTTGTTTTGTATTATATATATATATTCCCAAGGGTGTGGGTACGAAGAAAAAAAGCTTTCCACTAGGATTGAAATGAATTTGTAGTTTATGCATCCTGCGGTCGCATCAGGATTGTATCCCACGCTGTGTTGTGAGCTAGAATTGCCGCTAGCGCCATACATGTTGAATTATATTGAGGCAGGTTGCAGGTTTCGGCATAATTTCGAAAAGCCTAGTCGGACAACCAAATCGGCGAGCGGAAGTTATTCGGATGCAAATTTTCAACGGGCGTCCTGGACTCGTACATTTTCTTTCGTTCTTCGTCCTTTATATCTTCTGATACAAAACGTTTTGAATCTAAAAAACCAAATCCCCAAGAAAAAGGTAAACCCTATCTACAAACGTTGTAACTTTTTTCTTAACATTTTTTGTTGAAGAATTTTAAAACCATCTTGTTTCATCTTGTATTGAAGGACATGATTGAAAGTTATATTGCAAGTTATAAACTTACGTGTTTAGATTTTACGTGTTGGGGGAGATGTTGATTTCCGTCCCAACGTGGCAATCAACAAACTTTCTCCCTTCTGAAGAAAAACGTCCTCTCGAGTCTATTCCCAACCGCATATTCTCGTATATTTGGCATAATCATATTCAATATGTGTTTCTCGATGCTTTCGGTTGCTGAATTTGAAAGTTTTGTCACGTGCAACCGACTTGCTTACCCTTTGCACCCTTTTCCGTTTGCGCTTTCCCACCTCCAACTCCCCCCGCTAAAAGTTTTCAAAGCTCTCGTGACGCGGGCTGCGGTTTGCACTATCTAATTACTCGATATTATAAATTATCGAAAAGCCGGTAACGAAATTTCACTCGCCAAACTTCCCCAAAACTGACCTTTTCGCATCGCAGAACTTCAAACCGGAAATCCACACAAAATCCCGCGTTGGGACCTCAATAAGGTGTACACGACAGTTTTCGGTTGTTCCGCTACATCGCACTGTAAATTATCGGCGCGGAAGTTGCAGGGCCAATAAACTACACGAAAGGTTACAAGGAAACTACGGATGGATTTTGACCATAAATGATTTTGCTTATTTTTTTTTCTTACGTCATCCTGCATTGGAGTAAAAAAACTTTTTTTATAAAACTACGCTTCATTATTTTTTTAAAGTTACATATAATAATATTTTATTTATGTATTTCTATCAAACAGATTTATTTTTTGTTTTGTGGTATCTGAAAAGGTTGGGAAATGTTTAAACTTCAAAGTAATTTCTTGCGAATTATTACTTCCAGTCGATGAGAAGTTTTCCGCAGTAAAGCAAAGAAACCAAGCCGGAAAGAAAAGCAATGCGCGGTTTGTGAAGGTAAAAAGAACATGAAGGTTGGCGCAAAAAGCACAAACTGAGGAGGAAAAGAACATCGTCGTCCTTCATGCATTCGCTACACGGCTACAGGTTTGCGCACGTGCACGGAATAACTCGTCGTCCTGCGACGGGACTAATGCAATCGAAATCCGCGACTCGCAATTGATTAAACCAAATCGATGTTCCATGTTCGTTTATTTGAATTCATTCTCAACAAAAATTGTTTTTATTAATAAATATTTTTAATAAATAAATTTGCGGACCGTTTTCAACTTACTCAAAGTTTAGTGTACAAATTAATTTAAATTTGAAGACAATTTAGTCAATGTTTTAAAGTTTTAAGTTCAATTTTTAAGACCCACACAACTCCAGTTGGCAGACAAGGATTTTACGACTACATCCTTTCTTGAGATAATAAAAATCAAATCTATCGGGTTTCCTGCTCTTGGCGCAGAAAGACGCTGGAATGAGCATTCAAGCGATTATGTAAATCATAAAATTATAGAAGTAATTTCAAAGCTTCCGGTACCGAAATAAGTGCTGGAAGCGCCTCCACCCTTAAAAGGAAGGCGGAACAAAAGATGCCAGTACTTAACGGACCCCTTCAAACCAAACCCAAAGAAAACATATTGAAAAGGCGTATTAAAATTTACTTTTTTGGTCTTAAAATTCTTCAATAAATTAAATCCTTAAACAATTTTTATCAATGTTTTTTTTTACTTTCTAATTTTAGTTTTAGTCCTGCTGCCAGTTGTCGATTGTGGAATTTTTCGTCCTGCACGTCGCGAATTCAATTCCAAGCAGGAACCAAAGCATGATTGTGCAACAGTAAGAGCAAAAACAGCTTGTAATCAAAGTAATGTTTTCCGTGAAACGCCATGCTTCTGAAGATTTGCATTTTCGTTCGGACTTTGGAACACTCTGAAACACTCGCTCGATTTGCCGTTGGCATTCGTAATCGTCGCACCGCCACACAATTCGACTCGGCGACGGTGGCGGCGTACGTTTACGCTTTTTTCTTTATATTATTTTTGCTCAAACCGGAGCGGAGGCGTTAAAAGTGGAAACTAATGATGCGGAAAATGGAATCACCTTCGAATCCATTTGTTCACCGGCGCGATATGTGCGCTCAGTATATTTTCGTTTCCCTTGCTTTTCCCCAACCCCTAGCTTCAGTTTCAGCTTCAATATCCCAATGCACCCCGGAATCTGTAGCAATCCGTTTGACTTCTTTGCCATTCTTTCACTTCGCAATCGTTTTCGCACCATTCTCGCCCGGTTATCGCGCGCGTATCTCTAATGCGAGCGTTAGTTTCGTTTTGCCAGGGGCGGAGTGAGGGATAACGCGTTAAGACTTGCAGACCACTCGTTAACTGGTTTGTTAATCAGATGTATGCAACCGGGCGTAATCTGCGAATGGCTTATAAAGTCGCCTTAACAAACTTGAATTAAAAAAGTTTTCGTGTAATCTGCGTACAATCTGATTATATTGTTTTATAGAAGTGTGTACGAGGACGACCCCTGGGAGTGTTGAAGCTGCAGACTTGCACAGAACGCGGAGGAAAGCGTTTAATGCGATTAGAAGAACAACTTTTCAACTTAACGTCCTTTAAATGCATTTGCGACTTCAATTCAACTCGTACTTGTTTAACATTAGTTCACAAATAAGTATTTGATTATTACAAATTTGTATACCAAAAAAAATTTGTTTTAATAAATTTAAAAAAAAACTGAAGCATAAAATTAGAATAAAATGCTTTTAAAAACTGACAAGTTAATCAAGACGGCTTAAGACAAATTTTTTAAACCTTCCTTCATTTTCATCGCAAAGTCGTCCTTTCTTTATCATTTTATAATAAAAAAACCCAAAGAATAAAAGCTGGAAGACTGAGAAAAGCTGGAAAATGCAAAAAAATAAAAACTTAACAGATAAAACTCATAACGTGGATTATATTTTTAAAACTCCTCAAAACTTAACAATCCAGAAATATCATTGTTAAACCTGATTAAAATTCATTTTACGCTTATATTCTGCATTAAGCTTATTAGTAATTGATTTCAAAAGTGCGTATTTTTCTCCATAAATACCGCTGAAGTCGTCGGTGTCCAAAGTCCACAACATAAGACCACCGAGTCCTTTATCAACCGCAAAAGAAACCTATAAAATGCAATTTTATAGATTAAAACCACCTAACATGTTGTTGTTGTCTAACCTTTTCAAAATATGTCTCAGTGCTGTCAAAACTGAACCAATCCTTTTCGTAATACGCGTAACAATTGCTGTCAGCACACACAGTCTCGAATAAACCGGTTTGTAAAAATTTTTGAAGCTACAAATAAAATATTGAATACAACTACAAATTGTAGAAAATTAAAATATACTTCATAGTAACTTAAAAATCCTGTTTCCAGAGTATACTCTCCACTTCGTCCAAGACCATCAGTGGGTGCTCCAATGCCGTGATCTTCAGGATCAGCCAAATTGTAACTTCTAGCATAACTAGGAAGTCCAAGAATTAGTTTTTCTTTGGGCAAACCTTCTGCTAACCACACATTAATACTTTTTTCCTAATAAATTTAAAGTTAATTGTAATAAACAGGTTATAGAAACAAAGGTGAGGTTTTAGGTTACTTACAAGTTCACTTAATGGAGCCATCAAACCAGTTGTTGGTGAAGTAGAACTTGTAAAATCGTAAGCCATCAAAGAAACAAAGTCGGCGTATCTAAGATATGAAATATTAATAAATTATTTAGTACATTATTGAGTTAGGATATGTATATTACTGGCTAATTGCTTTAACATCATATCCTCGATCAATAAACTCTGAAATAATCGGTACGGCTAAAGAAATTTCCAAATCCCATTTGCTAAATCTTTCATGCATATATTTTAATAAAAGTGCCATATTCTCTTTATCTTCGGCAATGCCACCGCGTTGACCTGGATATTCCCAATCCAAGTCCAGTCCATCAAAGTTGTAAGAAACTAAAAAGCGTAACGCACTCTCTACAAAAGCCTCACGTGACTTTTGCGTCGAAACCATCTGGAATAAACCATTACGTTTTAAAAACACGAAAAATATAAAATATTAATACAGAATAAAACATGACTTACAAGCGAATATTTTCTAGAACCTTCGTTCCAACCGCCAACGGCGAGAATGGTCTTGATGCAAGGGTTTTCCGCTTTGAGGTCTGTGACGTTCCTTAATCCGCCTTTCGTTGAAAAAGAAATATGTACATATTAAAAATTCATAAGTTTTTAAAACAAAATAACGTTCACCAAACGTACGTACCCAAAGCTATATCCAAATTGCTATCGAGCGTATCGAGTCCTAGATTAATATTTATTCCAGCAAAAGAGTAGACGATGTGAGTGCACAATGAAGTATCTATATTGTTGGAATCGAAAAATCCAATTTGAGGACGGTAATACGCCCAGCTGGAGTAATAACAAACTATTTTAGGTCCACCTTAAATTTAAAAAAAAATAATAATAAAATATAAAAAAATATTAAAAAAAGAAAGCTTACTTGGACAATCATCTTCAGCAAACGCTACATTTGTTGAAGATAATCCCAAAAAAACAATCACCAAAAAACGAATCATTGTTACAACAAATCACAATGAAATGATAGAATTAAATTAAATCTGTTGTTAAGTAGTTTGGAACGTAATTGGAATTAAATAGATAAGATAAGAATTAATCCGATTTATTATACGCATGTAACATAATCTTGATTTACAATCATTTTTGTCATATTCTAGAACAATCAAATATCTAACAATAGATTTCCTTGAATGTGTCAGCGTCAAAGCTGATAAATTTTTACACTTCACTTTGATAAGTTTTAAGCCTCCACTCGCATAACTGTTTAAACTTATAACCACAGGATTTCGCACATCTAAGAAAGATTTACTGCAGTTCTGCGTCGAGTTCCTGAGCTGAAACCTTAGACAAATATTTATTCGTACTTGTATAAACTAGCGTCCAGCCCACGCGCTTCCAGCTGCTTATCCACCCAATCCCTATACAGCGGCACGTTGGCGTAAACACCTGGCGTGTTGCTGTCGCCGCAACCAATGCCCCAAGAAACGATGCCCACCTGCACCCACCGTCCTGGATGGCCCTGCAGCGGACACACTAAAGGACTACCGCCGTCGCCCTTGCACGTATCCTTATTGACTTCGCCGCCAGCGCAGATAAAGCTCTTGTCGAGGTGGTAAAACTTTCCCAGCCGCGTCGAGCGTAGTGCTTCTAAACAACTACTTCGAGAAACAATAGGTAACTCTACCTTTTTAAGAATCGAAGAATGTTTACCCTTCTTAAAAGCATCTTTGCCCCAACCACTGGCTATGCATCTAGTATCATCTGTATGAGTTCTATAACCAACTGGAGGAAGGCATATGAAGTTAATATTTTTGGCTAAAGTAACTGATTCTTCAAGAAACAGTAGTGCTATGTCATTTTTAAGAGATCCTGATTGAAACTGTGGATGGATAACTATTTCTTTCACTCTGTGGTCTTGATGAGGCAGTGGTTCATCTTGACTGCGGGTGTTCCATTCCCCAGCTCGAATTGTCCATTCCTCATCAAGCATACCAGCAACACAATGAGCTGCTGTTAATACCACTTGGTAGTTTATCAACGAACCACCACATTTATACATGGATTTTTCATTTGTTTGTAAAAGTAGAACAACAGTCCATGGTGCTTCACCAAATTGAGCTTTCACTCCGTTACCGGTGATTCTAAAAGATAATCCTAAGGGTTGTTCATATCCACAACCTTTCAAAGATTCGGCTTGAGGGTTTACAGTGTTATCGAGAGTTTGGATTGGTGATGAACAACATACTTCAAAATAGTTTTTGCAATCTCCTAAACCAGGATCAAATCTATAATAACACAAATATTCGAATTATTGAGTAAATTTTGTTTTAAAATTTAAAAATAAATATTGAAGAATTTGTACCTGATGTCTAAAAATCCTTCGCCATTTGAAGTTTTGTCATGATCTTGACACATGTGAGGTGGCACACAAACACAGGACGTGGTTTCCTGTAAATCCTGAACGTTGACATCCTCCTGAAGAGTTTTATACTCTTTGTAATGCAAATTCAACACATCGCCTCGTAAAATATCCGAAAAAATAAATAAAACTAACAAAACCACGTGGATGTGCATGTTGTGTTAAAGACTGACTAAAATCTACAAAACTCACTCATCCTGTGATTTCATCCGATTGGATTTGTTTGTAACAAATTGTTTTGATAATTTTATCAAGTCGCAAGACCTTCAAATGTTCTTCTTAATCTGACACTAAGGTGACTTTAAATCGCCGTTGTTGCTTTTCCATGTTTACGTTTCTGAATGAAGCAAATTCGTTGCAAATTAAAAATAAATAAATTAAAATCGAAAATTTTGACGCTCTCAGCACTTGTTGATTTAGCCATCGCTCAGCGACTGTAGGGTCCTGATTCGGCGTGGCGTGTTGGGCGTGTATAATGCGAATCGATTCCGCGTGAAATTAAATTTGAATGCAGATGCGAATCGGCATTGTGTACACATTCCTGTGCGCGCGCTTGATGAAATACACTTTTCACCGCGCTCTCGAACGCTGGCGCAGACGACGCAGAATAATGAAAGCCTCGCTGTTCGGCTTATCTTAGACGTGACAGACGACGGTGATTCTTCGGCATCGAAGTGCGAAGACGAAGGATACGATGCCTTCACGAGACGTTGACGTCGACGGAAAACGTCGCAGACCTGGAATTTTACAGCGTTTTTTTACTTGTTTTTGCGTTATCGGCCGAAGCAGAATTTTACGTCTAGTCGAAAAACTAGGAATAAAACGTTGCGTTTGGGTGATACGTTAGCGGAATCTTAGAAATCCAACAGATTTACGGGTTATTGGATGCAATGATATTTTTAACTTTATCTGTCATAGGATTTTATTAAATTTTATTGAGTAAGCTTGTCTTTTGCCAAGAAATGGCGATATTCAAAAATCGTATAGTTTTAACCTGTGCCAATTTGGCGCAGAGTTAAGTATCTTCAAAAGTTTAATGTTTTTACGCTTGATTTATGAAAATTGTAAATATCTGCAAAGCCGGACCTTCTTTTATGAGTATTCTTGGCGAGTAAAATTTGAAAACCCCAATATAGATTTTATTGGGTTTAGGTTAAAATGTTTAATCACCATTTTGATTATCGTTTTATTTTTATTGCCACCAATCGTTAAAATGGCGCTTACGTAATCCTTAAATGGCGCGTCAAATATGCATCATTGAGCCGACGCGCTCCAGCATTTGAAGACTTTTGTAGCAAACGAAGAACACACACCACACGATCCGGAAAGATATACTAGCTGCTTAATTTTTATTGCCCCTCGTTTCGGCAGTTAAGCCGGCTAATTACAGGTGAGTTTGGTTATATTTTAGTGCCGACGTTACGGCATCGCATTGCTCCCTGGAGGGCGCGCACACGACACACCAACTAGATACATCACCGAACATTCTCGCGGTCGCGGGGGCAGCCACTCGGAGCGAAACTAACGCGCGCCAAAATGCAAACCCGAACAGGACTACTAGAAACAGGAGTAGAATCCTCTACTTGATAACGGTTGACAAAATCAACGTCTAACTAATTCGGTCTTGTTAACCGAATTTTAGACAAACACTCGCGTTCACTCCCTGACGCCTCAGACTCATGCGGTGTGTACAAACAATTTGCGGTTTTGAAGACTTGTGTCATCCAAGGAACGATTCCTGCTTCAACGTTTGTGTGCATATTTGAGTTAGAAATTCACGTGTCGCAAATATCAACACGTAATGAAATTCTGGAGTTATCAGTTCATGGATGCAATCTTTTCGGAATATCGAACGAGTCCGGATTTCGAACGTCCAAATCCAATATATGATCCCGGAGGAGCTAATGCGAGTCCATTTCACAGTCCGCAGCATTCGAATGTCGGTCGGCGTGGGCCGGGAGCAGACAGCACTGAACTTTCAACGCCATCCACAAACATACGCAGGATCAAATTTGGACCTGGAAAATATGTACGCGCGTCGTCGAGCGTCCAGGAAAATAAATTCCATTTCGTTTATTGCCTTCGATGTGTCTCCCAATCAAATGATCATAAAATTCGACCCTTGTCAGAGCTGGGATGTGCAATGCTAGATAGGTCTTCAAAGGCGTGTGGGGGCCTAGTCAGTCATTCGGACTTCCGTCTTTTTGTTCCGATTCGATTAGGTCATAACGCGCGTTTCAACATTGCGACTATTTCCACCGGCAGACGGGGTGTGTTGTGGGTGCAATTCAATGCTCGTTTGCCATCTACGAAATAGTCCTGCCCAAAATTGTTTTGCCCACATCCAGTTGCTACCTATACAAAAATAAAACGACTACTTTTGTGATACAATTTCAACATTTTCACAACATTACCAACACAATGTTTATCCTCACCGTTATTATTGGGTTGTATTGTGTTGTTAATCAATTGTTTTATTTTAGTTCGTGATTTGTTGCTACCCCCAAACAGTAACGACTGAGTCAAAAGTTTTTACGTTTGTTTTTTCCGTGTTGTCGGTTTTCATAAAGCAAAGACTTCGATCGTAAATAACAATGTTCATGTTTTTGGCACGTTATTAGGGGGCATAAATGTAATAAAACGATTATGAACGGACGCAGGGCGAGTTGTAACTGCGTGGCGCGAACGGGAAAGTATTAGCGAAAGAAAAAAGCGCGCCACGACGAAAACGAAGCCGAGACGATTACAGTCGCGCCCGAAGTTGTCCCATACATCTTGCAACTTTTAATAAGAAACTTAAACGAAAACGAACGAACGAACCGAAATAAAAATTACTCCAAACCAACTCATGCTGAGAGTGAGGAGCCAGAGAACCTCACCACCCACCCCCATCTACAAAATGTACATACATGTTGTACTGCTAAGTTAAAACGACTTATTGGAAGTGCGTTTGAGTTATTGCGAGCACCGCAGTCGTGGGTTGGAGAGTTACCGACGACGAATGATGCCTTTCATCATAACGCTATTTTTTTGTTGTATTTTTTAGAAACGCCGACGACGAGAACGCAAAACGACAGTTCAAATTCGCACATTCGTACATATTTACACTTTGACGTATGCCGTCTTCAAGTTTCAATTTTTCCTGTCGACAGACAGAAAAAAATGAAGAAGAAACGCGCGTGGAAATGTGCTGGAAATAATAATGTCGTCGGGCGTCGAGCAAGAGCAAGAGCAGTCGAGCCCCAGGTTGATGCATTTCGTCGCGAATTGATCGATGAATTCCATTACGCGCGCGACATGGAGGCCAAAGGTTTTTAGGGTAATGTATAGTGCTAAAGCAGAAATAATGCTCGTGTGTGCGTTTCTACCGCCTACGCCGCCTTCGTCGAAGACGTATGGAGCTCCGCATCGAGAGGTCGCGCCTAATGAAATTATATTTCTCCAATTACTTTAGAAGCCAAGGCAAAGTCTTCATTTTCCTGTCACATTAACGCATCACGCAACCCAAACCAACGCCACCGTAAAACCTAAAATTTACTAAATTTAATTTAAGGGCTATCTTGAGGTACATTGCCTTTCAAGTCATTAGTGGCGGTTTATGTTTACACTACATTTGAGGGGCGTGGGTGCCTCTTAAATTTCGTTATATCCAGATTATTTGATGTTCTTATGCGATAATGATGTACTCAAGATGAGATGAGTGTAATTGAGATCGGAATTACATTGAGCGCTAACAAATTGCTCAAACAACGTTCTTCGGGTTGGCGTCTGTTGAATTGAGCCGACTTTCTGCTCAGGGGCGCGCGGAATCGAGACAATGCCAAACGCGGGGAATTATGTAAATGACGTCAGGATCTGTTGGCCCTGTTGCCTCCGCCGAGTCTTTTATGCTCCTGCTTAATTTCTTCATAGATTAACCTTTTCGCCGTGCACATATTTTACAACGAGACCCGACCCTCCTCAGCAGCACCAACTCAGTATCTGCGTTCAAACTCAGCTTCAAACTCCACATCAGAATCAGCTTCAAAACCCACACAAAAACGTCTCTTATTATTTTTTCTTTTCATTTCGTCGTCGTCGTTCCTTGCCGTCCAATTTTTATTTCCGTGCTTGCTCTTTTTTATATTTTTTATACACAGTTTAACTTTGAAAACATTAAATGCAAATTCCCTTACTTTATCCTCGTCTTTTTCTCTTCCGTTCTGTCCGCTTCATTCTTCAGAACTGAAGAATCTCGAAGCTAAAGTTTATTCGAAGCTTGTTGGCTTTGTATCGCTTTCGTCGGATGCAGGTGGATCGAAGGCACGACATTCCGGAACATCCGGAATCCTAAAGGAGCGTCTGCACCCCGGCCGGACAGGTAATTTTTCCACACGCACGCGTAAAACACGCCGCCACGCCGGGAATTCAACTTTGCCTGCTGCGGGGATTAGAGCGCAACAGAAACGAATAATTTCACACGACTCCTCATGGGAAATTAAAACAAAGTGTTTATCTTTAACCCGCCGAGTTTATATCCGGGCGTCTGCGTTGGCGTCGCCGTCAGAGACGCAGATACGCTTCCGGCGCTTCCAAACGAAAAATGTTCCATGGTGTCGTACAAATGAAAATAAACATTCATTACCTCATTATCGCAGCGCTCGTAATACTCGGGAAATGATGTTCGTTTGTGCGGCCCGGTTCCCAAGTGCGTCAAAGACGTGCGTCCTGAGGATGTTTGCGAGATGCATAAGTAGGTTTATTCGACGTATGGAGTGGAGAAAAATGGATCGTAAATTTCCGGGGCGAATCCCAAGAAATGTGAAATTATTTTACATTTTCCGCGCTCGAGATTTATGTAAACATGAAGAGTCCTGGGACTTCCTCGTGCGCATATCAACGAGACTACATCCTTACAAACGAAATACTATACACTTTTTCTACAAAATTATTTGTGTCATTATTTTTGAAGAAAACATTTTTACAATAATAGCAGCAACTATAAATTGCATTTTCCATTTACCGTGTACATTCTATTTTGATTTTCAATCTCTTTCTTCTGGAAATAGATATGAGTTGGGGATATGTTAGAATCCATTATTTGCTCCTGTAAACATTTGCTTATTTTCAAGATGGATATCAAAGGACATTTAGCATTTGCTTAATGTCAACTAGTTTTCTCCATCTTTGAACATTACTCTCTATTTAATGCTCTTACTCTAAAGTATCAAATCAATTTTACTTTTATTCAACTGTCTTTTCGAAAAAGTTTGACTTAAACCCTAAAAGCCACTTTAAATCATTGCTAAGCTGCTGCGGTTAATCAAAGTTTCCCGGTGTCGGTGTAACTGTTGGAATTCGATGCAATTGGAAAACAATTATTGGTGAAAAACGTCCAATTCCCCAGCGAGTTCGACACCAAATTGACACGTCGGCGAAATAGTTTGTTAAAAACCACTAGGACGAATCGCAGGAGCGTAGCCCGCACGTTCAACTTCCTAATGCGCGCTCCCGCGAGAGCACGCTTTCTTTACGCCTCGGCATCGAAAGGAAATCGCCGGAATTTATACGCGACGAGAGAAAAGGATAACTACCCCAAATCGCTTCGACACTTGGCTACCACTAACACGGAAAGCACTAAAACTCGAAATATAAACCAGAATTTTGTATTAAGGCATTTGACCATACCAAACTCTAAGATCAAAATTTCATGTTTACTACCGGTGAAAGGAAACATTTGCCATTCTTAGGTTGTTGATTTAAGTTTGATGTTATTGTCGCCTTGATAATAATTCTAACAAGAATCAAAAATTTATACAAAAAAGAACACAAAACCCGAACTTTTATTTCAGTTATAAATTCAACAAAGTAAAAATTGGGTAAGAGCCGGTAGGAAAGTAGAACGCAAAATATTTAATTTCCGTTATTTCTAAAACAAATGCGGTCATTGCATTGTTAGGCTGGTTACAAACTAATATAAAACGTCCCCGGTGCAAGAAGATGACGATGGCGTTGCGTGGGCGGTTAAATCTGAGGCCCTCGCCGCGGTTAGTGGCGTGACAGTGACGGACTGTGCCTACATTATCTCGACGCGGCCTAATTTGACCAGCCATTTATACCGATTATTACCTAACTCAAACCAAAGCGGACCATTTGTTGGCTTGACCGAACCGGCCCAACTCCAGCGACGCACGGGCAAACACACCGAATATTTGTGACCCTGTTTCCCTTCAGGCGCTGCGAGGTAAAGAAGCAAAAACAGAAAACATTCCGCTTTTTGTGGGCACGGCCTGAGGAATATCAATTAATTGGATGTGATATTTTTAGAGGAAAAATTATCAACGTCATATTTGTGCCAGAAATATTTGTTTCTAAACGGGGATGTGTTCAATGCCATTTATTCTATTTTATATAATTTTATTCTTCATTTAACTTCGTACTTAGAATATGTTTTAATACTGAAATTACTAACTTTACATTTAGTCAAAAAAAAAAGAACAACCTCCTACAAGATTCAAATCGTACAACCTATGATCAGCGAAGCGGCATCGTGACCATTATGCTATTCACAATTCCGGCAGTTGAGTACAAAAGTACATTATATATATGGTTAAAAAATAATCCGGCTATATATAATTAAAATAATTAAAAGTCTTTATAAAGAGAAATATATTGTTAATCATTTATAAACAAAAACACCATTTGAGAACTGTACGCTGGCGAGCTGTCTGCGAACGCAGCGTAGTATTTCGTTAATAACTTTTAAACGCGTGAATATTTCTGCGTTTTGTCAACGGATTCTGAATGAGAATTACGTCTAGAAAAGTATATTGCATATATTGTTAATCATGTATAAGCAAAAACAGTATTTGAGAAGTTTGCCCTGGCGAGCTAAAATCTAAAATTTCAATTAGTTACAAGTTGTAACTTACAACCAAAATTTGTGTATTACTTTTTTGTTGGTTGTAACCAACCCTCAACACGTTTTTGAGTTTCAATTTAACTGTTTAAGTTCAACTGTTAAATCATCCCCTAAGTATTTTATTTTTGCTCTGAAACTTCAGCAATTTTTCCTTTTTTTCGTAAACACGTCGCAGAAAATTGGCTAGAACTCTTTGTCAAATCGTCTTAATTAAGGTTTAACGTTTTTGTTTTGTAGTTTATTAGTTGTTCTTTCATCTCTAATAAAGGTCAACCTTTGAATCATCTCCTAAGTATTTTATTTTTGCTCTCAAACATAAGCAATTTTTTGTTTTTTTTGTAAACACGTCTCAGAAAATTGGTTATAATTCTTAGTCAAATTGTCCTACTTTAGGTTTCACATTTTTGTTTTGTAGTTTATGACTTGTCTTTTCATCTTCTATTAAGTTTAACCCTAGAATAATCCCTTAAGTATTTTATTTTTAACATAAAACTTAGGCAATCTTTCAGTTTATCTTAAACATAACACATTAAATTGGGAATAACTCCTAACCAAATAGTCCTAATTTAGGTTTTACATTTTTGTATTGTAGTTTATGAGTTGTTCTTTCATCTCTAATAAAGTTAAACCTTTGAATCATCCCTTAAGTATTTTATTTTTGCTTTTAAACTTAAGCAATTTTTCGATTTTTTTGTATACTAGTCGCAGACAATTGACTGTAACTTCTAGTACAATCGTTGTAATTTTAGTTTTACATTTTTGGTTAGTAGTTTATGAGTTGTTTGTTCATATTCAATTAAGTACTACCCTAGAATCATCCCCTAAGTATTTTATTTTTGCTCTCAAACTTTGATAATTTTTCAGTTTTTCTTAAACACGTCGTATAATATGAGCTATAACTCCTAGTCAAATTGTCCTAATTTAGGTTCCATATTTTTGTTTTGTAGTTTAAGAGTTGTTCTCTTAGTTCCAGCAACGTTCAAGCCCTAAATCATCACCTAAGTATTTTATTTTTGTTAACAAATCTTGGCTTCAATCACACGAATTGCTTGTAATTTATTTTGATTTTACGTTGAAAAGGACATTGGCGTGGCATCTGTTGCGGAATTTCTAAACTAAACTCACTTTATACTATCCATAAACACCGTGGCGGCATCTGTTATTAAATTTTCAAACTAGAATTCTTTAAATAATTAAAAGTTTTTATTGTTTTTAAATTTAATGTTTGG